>VYZU01052116.1:48281-126062 GCA_013401355.1 Ceyx cyanopectus
TAATTTAATAATTTAATTTAATATTTAAATAATAGGTGCATAATATATATATATATTTATGCACCTATTATTTAAAGGAATTCCAACATAAATTTACTCACCAGAACACCATCATATGAACCAGACTCACTTGTCAGGAAGGCAAACATAGCACACAGGTAGGGATTGTTCATCTGCAGCCTTAGAGTACTGCACATTTCTCTCCAGAGTGAGTTCTTCTCATCTGTGTAGCCTGACAGAGCCATTGCTACTACATTAAGGTTCAGATCACCTGATTTATTAAAATCAAGCAGTGAAACAATATTCAAGTTAGGAACTTCCAAAAAAAAAAAAATCCAATTAAAACTGTAATCAAAGCATGAGTTTGAAACAGAACATTCTGTCAGGATGCAAGACAAAATGCAGCAGAATTAACACTTAACTACAATAAATGTGCACAGAGCAGAATTGATGAGTTGCAGCTTTAACTGCCTCTGTTCAGGTAAGTTAATAGCTCTAAAAATCACAAACCCACATGCATGACAGCCTGAGTTATACTTTAAGCAATATCACACTGGTTCTGGTGTTCTGCAATAGTTTTGAATTGCCAAATGTGTTTCTATCCTCAAAGATTGTCATTACCATCATTCATAGCCACAAGAAGTGAAGAGAGAGGCTTGTTTATATAGCCACAGACCTAGCTGGAGGGTGACAAATGCACAGAGCAGCTTCAACTTCACCACTTTTCTAACATCTATTTATAAATCTATTATTTATAAATCTATTATTTAATTATTTATAACTCTATTTCATCTCAATACTCATTCTGTCAGGAAGTTCAGTTTTATTTCTGACTTGCAAACAGCCTGCCTCCACTCTGAACCATCCCCCCAGCAAAAAGGGGCACCATTAAAAATAAGAGACACTTAACAGCTCCCTTTGTATCTTACTGACCCCCTTCAGTGGCATGATGGTCTTTTAAATCTAAAAGAACACAGCTGCAAATGGAATTGGAGGTAAGAAACAAAACAAAAATACCTCCATCCCCATACCTCCAGGCATGGAGACTCCAGTGAGGCAGTAAGGACTGAAAAATCAGGATTTGCCAGCTTCTCAGGCTCCAGTGCAACCACTTCACCTAACTATTTTATAAGACAACAGACATTTTCCCCCCATACTATCTTCCATAAGTCTGCTTGCAGAAAAACAGTGGACTAAGGGGATATAATGGCAAAATAAAAGTGATCAACACTCAACCTTTTCCTGAGGAAGCCCCTTTGTTTAGGATTTGGATGGCTCTCCTTATGTCCAGGTTGAACAGGGCTACAGCAGCAGCTCTCTCCCAGTCTCCTTCTTGTTCCAAGGAGTTTAAAAAAGGCTCCACATCTAAGTCTGTTCCCTTCTTTATCCACCCACAGAGCTGCAAAGCCAAGGATCTCTCCTCACTCAGATACTGAGTAATATCTGCCTGTCTATCAGATCCACTCCTGCTGTGCCTGAGGTTCTCTGTTGTTCCTAGAAATGGGAAATATGTTAAATTATGCTTAATTCATGTTAAATGGCAATCACAACACTTTCATATCAGGCAGAAAGCATCATATTTTAGTACTTTAAATTAAAAATTCCATGGTAAAAAGCACCATACACAGAATTTTTTTGGTCTGCTGAAAGTCACTCATCTAGACTTGACACATTTCCCTACTAAGTCTTTTTTTCTTTCCTCTACCTCCTAAGATTTGGAAGGTTCTTGTTACAGTTGACAGGAGTTATCAGTATGTTCAATCTGAAAATATATAATACAGTCAGGCACCTGCTCTACCAGTTTTCTCCTTTGCAGGCAACAACATGCTAGAAGCTTTCCCACCATTGAAGAGTTATTTTTTTCTCCAAGTAGCATAAATATTAATAAGACATATAATGAATAGAGAAGGAAAGATTCAAAGAATATATTATACTAATAAAAACTTCACTAGATCATCATTGGATGCACCAGGGGCAGCTGCCACTTTATTATTATATATAAAAAATATTATTAAATTATTATATTAATAATGTATTAATATATTAATTTATATTAATATTATTACTATTCTGTTATTAATATTATATTATTTATAAATACTGCTTATTTCTATATATTAAAACACAAACAGAAATACTTTGTTTCTTTATTATTACATAGCCTCTTTCAAGAATTTTTAAAGACAAACCCATAAGCACTTCATTCTGTAATGCACTACAACAGAACTTATTAAAGTTGGAACATTCTTACCCAAAGATGACTTCACAATTGATTTAATGCCAGCATACACTAAGGGACCTTTGTTTCCTGTAAGTTTTTGATCCATATCTTCAGTATACTGCTTCATAAGTATTTTCATGTATAGGAAGCTTATTTTTGCCCAAATACTTGAAAAACTTAATTAAAAAAAAAGTCACACCCTGTTAAAATATCCAGAAGTATTTACAGGATGTTGAATTATATTTAAAGATTTTTCATGCATTTCATGTAAGTGGTTTAAAGTGACATTAGTGCTTTAGGAAATATAAAGTACAGTAAAATGAAGGATATAATGCAGAGTGTACCAAAGTGATTTCAGCTGAGGGTCTTCATTTCCAGCTAGGAGGTGGTTTCTCCAAACCTGCTCAGTATCCAGACCATACCTTGACAGAGCTCTGAGCCTCATTTTGGTGGCTATGTCTTTCTCCAAGGAACTGGCCTTTCCTTCTTCTGTGCACTCATATAAGTGTCGCCCACAAGCCCACATGAGGGATGTCACTGGGCTCCATGCCAGAGAAATTCTCTCAAACACTGTGAAGTCAGACATGGTCCTGTTGGGAGTCACCACCACCATTCGGTTCTGACTCGTGGGATGCCAGGCAAACGAAGCAATGTAGTTTTCACAGGGCTGCACACTTCTTTCAATGATTGTTGGCTCAGTTTCATCTCCAATAGGGGTGGGAGTATGCTGCATGTCATAGAGCCTAATGATGTTGCTGTCCCTTGTTAAAGTAGCCAACAGCCCAGTTCGCGTTGGACACCACGCGACTTTTGTCAGGGGTTTTGGCTGCTCTGTCAAGGTCAAAACAGGCTTTTCAAACTTCCTCAAATCCCATATGGCAACCTGGCCTTCGTAGAAGGAAGCCACCCTGTCGTGGAAATAGGGATCCACGGTCACTCCCTGCACGGCCTTGGTGTTCACAAAGATCTTTTGGCTTGTGTTCCTCAGGTCAAAGATAGCCAGGTTTCGGTGCATCCCAGCTAAGAGCAGCTTCTGATCCCGTGGCAGCCAACAGAGAGAGAGACAAGCATCGTTCTGCCCCAGCTCATACAGGGGCTTCGTGACCACCAGTCCTGCTTCTGGATCTCCAGCTGCCAGCCTCACTTTCTCCGCAGCAACCGCAGTCTCCGGGGCGTATTTGCTGCTGATATCCCAGATCAATACTGAGAAGTCAGCCCGATGTTTATCCAGCCCAGCAGCAAGCCAGTTGCTGTCTAGGGGGTTCCACGCCAGGGTGTTGCACTGCCGCGCGTGCTTGGGGACAAACTCTTTGCCTATCAGATCTTTAGACTTGGAGTTGTGATCTTGACCTAGGCTAGTCAGCACCACCCGCCCGTTGGCCTGTCCAACAGCAAGGAGGCACTCGGGGTCATACTTTGGATACCAAGCCACACATTTCATGTAGGGGGTGTCCGAGTTTATGGACAGGAGCGTGGCCGTCGTCTCTTCCGATAACCGCAAGGAGCCTGCCTTGGGCTCTGAGCTCACAGCTGAGTCAATGTGGTAAAGGCTCAGTTCTGAATCACACACAACAAACCTGTCAACGTGGTGTGGGGCCCACAGAATGTCAGGCTTGGAGCCACTCATGGTTAAGGTAAGTTTCAGGCACAATTTAAGCTCTTGTAAGAAGGTTCAGGTGATATCCATGCATATGGGAACTGTTGAGAAAATCATTCGTAGGGAAGTTAGCAAAACCTCAATTCCACTGTAATCTGAGATCATCTTTAAACAACCAAAAATATTGTTCTGAAGGACTTTTAACCCTAAGGTTTGACACATACATGTTTCAGGCCAAAACCTTAAGCATTTTCTGCACTATGACACTTTCCTCACAGCTTAACTGTGCTGGGGCATATCACAGTATGTTAGGGGTTGGAAGGGAGCAAGATCATCTAGTCCAACCCCCCTGCCACAGCAGGGGCACCTAGACCAAGTCACCCAGGAACAGATCCAGGGGGGGCTGGAATGTCTCCAGAGCAGGAGACTCCACAACCCCCCTGGGCAGCCCCTGCCAGGCTCTGCCACCCTCACTGGGAAAAAGGTTTTTCTTGTGTTTACAGAAGCAGCCTTTTCACTCTTTATCTTATTCTACCACTCCTAATCCCTCCTTCTGTCCCAACATTTACCTTTGTTCTGTTTAGCCTACTAGCACCCACAAATGCACATGGCTATTCAATGGCATTTACCCTTTCAGCAGCTGCATGTCCAGAATCATAGAAAAGGCCCCATCAATTCTAGACACTTTTTCTTTAATCAGAGAAAGGTATTACTGAACTGGGCAACACGAAAAAGCAGCGTTATTTACTCCTCCCGCACCCCCTTTGTGCGTTTGCCCCAGCCCGGCTCTTAAGGGCTCCCCATCCACCCAGCCGGGAGAATCCGACGAGGATCCGCGGGCCGCGGAGGGGACCAGGGCCCGCTGGGACACCGGGACATCGCGACGGAGGAACGGGAGCGGAGGCGGCGAACGAGCGCTACCCCCGCACCCTCCCCGGGGCCGGCAGCCGCTCACCTACCGTGAGGAGCCCGCAGAACGCCGCCTCCGAGCGAGAAGAACGGGATTGCTGCCTCGGGATCTTCTGCTGGCGGGGGTGACGGGGAGGGAACAACAGAGGCGCTTCCGGAGCGAGGGGAAGGACGAAGCGGCTGAACTCGCGGCGGGCGGGGCCGGGGAGCGGCGGTCACCCCGGAGCGTCTTCCGCGGGAGGAGCTCCCGACACTGCCCGGCCCGGCCCGCAGCACTGGTGCTCCAGACATTCCAGACCCGCCTGGATCTGTTCCTGGGTGACTTGGTCTAGGTGCCCCTGCTCTGGCAGGGGGGTTGGACTAGATGATCTTCTAGCTCCCTTCCAACCCCTAACATTGTGATTCTGAGGTCCCCTCCCTCCTTGGAGCAGTGTATCTTGGTCTTTTAACATCTTCATCTTTATCTTCCTCCTTCTGGTACAAGGGGACAAATGTTGAGCATCATTTACTGTGTCCCACTGAAACGCTGAATTAGTCACCCAAGATGAAATGCTGCTGCATTATCAAGTTGATCCAGCAGAGGGCAGAGTTTAGATAACACCAATATCTTTATACCTTCCATAGATTGGATTCAGCACCTAAATGATTCTTTAAAAAAGAAATTTTAGGAAATGTCTCCAAAGACAGAGAACCCTGGCATTACTTACCCAGTACTTACCCTGGGTGACTTGGTCTGGGTGCCCCTGCTCTGGCAGGGGGGTTGGACTAGATGATCTTCTAGCTCCCTTCCAACCCCCGATACCTGTGATTCTGTATGAATAGCAATGGCAATGAATTAAGATACATCTAATATTAGGCTTACTGGTCTTTAAAAACGGTTTAAAATATTCACTTCAAATTGCATCCAGTAGCTATGTCTCCTAGTCAGAAAAAATAAATAAATCTACCATTCTTAATAGTAACTCTGGTAATTCTTAGTGTGTGAAGAGCATAGCAGGTGGGGAAAAAAGACTGATGGACTTTCAGAAGACCTTAAAATGTCTCATAGGAACTTCAGTTTGAATCTTTACCAGTTAAGATAAATTTTTTTTTTAAATCAAGACTACTATATTATAATAATATTAAATAATAATATTCTTATTATAATTATAATATTATTGCCTAATTTTTTTTACTTTCAAAAAGGTATGTTTTGTTTTGTTTTTGTTTTTTTTTATGATGCACTTTGATTGGTGCATTAATCCTATGGGGGAAAATGGATCTATTTTGCTTCTACAAACAGTGAACATCTGTAGCTTTTGCAGTGTGTGGCTGCTGCACCAAGCACTTGTTATCCAAATAGTCACATGCCTGATTTGGTTCTGTGCATCCACACTGGACATGGTGTAGAGTACACTGGAAAAAAGGAAACTAAGCATATAAACATCTCTTTTCCCTCCCTTTTTGCTCCTGATTAAACAAAGTTTTAAATCCTTAGTCTCTACATAACTTCCTTGTAGCAAAGGTGCCACAAAACACCTTGAATTGCAAGAATTCCCCCAGAACTTAGTTCAGAAGATGGACAATCCTCTGCTTTTCCAAATAAAATGTAAGTGCACTGGCTACCTCTCATCACTTCCACATAAAAAAAACCCCAAAACGTGAATCCAAGAACAGAAACAATCTCTGCATAGAGAAAAAGAACATTTATTTGATAAAAGGGGCTCATAAATTTACACACTAGTTAATCTGAAATTCCTTTGAGTGTCATTATATAGGAATGTTGCCCTCAGCTGAATCAGAGCTCTGTTCTCCCCCCTTGCAGAAATGGCTCACATGTGTGCACACTGCTAGATGGGAATTTGATGTAGCAGAGGTCAAATTCATGTGAAAACAAAACTGGAACATGTGGGATACATTCAATCCTGGCAGCTTGCTATTTTCTGTAGCATTAAAACAGAAGCACATCGTGTCAGAATATCATAAAAAAATTGATTTAAAAGCAGTGTTGCCAAACTAAGAGGTGGGTTACAGGCATTCAAGAGCAAGAGCCCAGCACTAGAAATCAAACAAGCTTCATTCTCATGAAGTAACTGGATAGTAGGATGATTAAAACCCCTCAGTGTGGGAACATTTAGGCTGGATCCAGTTGCAATATAAATATATTTTGCAGCTTGGATCCTGTCTGTTCAAACTATCGTGTGGAAAGCAGAGATGCAAGGTTGGTTTTTGTTGGTCTTTTTTTTTAATTCATTCTTATCAATACCAATATATCCACTAATTTTCACTAAAGAGAATATTGCAGTGTCTGTTTTTTTAGCAAACACACAGTAGATGAGGTGTAGATATTTGGAAGCCAAGATTAATTTTTAATTAATTTTTTAAAAAAAATATTTTTTAAAAATAAGTAGGTTATTTAAATCTCTTGAACAAGATAATAGGAATAGCATAATTTACACTGTCTTGACTCAGCATTTTATTTCTTGTTTCAGGTGTTTCTCTCATTCATTGTTTTGCTGATGGTGACAAGCTTGTCTACAAGCACATTACAGGCAATTAATTAAACTTCATCAAAGAACAGTACTAATATTCTTGGAAATTAATTCCTTGGAGCACAGTTTAGTGTCACACCTTAGAAAAAAAGAACCTCTCCTCTTTGCAACTCATAAAGCAAAAGGTTTTTTCCTCTAAGACAAGAAGAAACTTTGAAGATTACTATAAAGCTCCACAAAAGAGCTTTTCAGTGAGACATCTGGTATTAACTAAGCACGTGAGGCTCCAATTTGATCCTTCACCTGCAGTGACCTGGGTAAAAATGGGATACCCATGGGAGGAAAAGGCAGAGAACCTCAAATCACCCTGCACACTCTTTTTGGGCTGGGAGCAGGTTGGAGATATATTGGATGCTGGAGCATAAGGAATCAGTTACTTGCTTGGTAACCTCCCACTCAGCTTCCCTCACAGCAGCTTACAGGCTCTTTCACACTCATGGCAGCCCAGGGTCTTTAAAACAAACCAAAAAAACCCTTATAATACAAATATTTTCTGTATATTCACCTAGATCTGGCATCTCTGGCAGGTTTCAGAGGGAGGCTTGGGTGGGGAAAGTTTTGGATGCTCTGCACAGCTTCTCATGAAGAGTTCTACAAACAGCTCAAGGTTGTATTCTGGTTTGCAAGGATGTTGAGGACCAGTAAGTAAACTTTGATAACAGATGGTACTGAACTGGGAGAGGATTCCTTTGCCTAGAGTCAGTATTTCCTGGTAATATGACAGTCTCAAGCTAATTTGAGATTATTGCAGAAGGAATTAAGAAATTTCTTCCCACCTGCACCTGGCAATCAGTTTAACCAGCTTGACATGACAATTTAAAACCAAGAGCATCCATGTACCAAGCCCATGTCCTGACTCAAACAAGACACTTTCCAGTGCCTGGGAAGAAAGAGGAATTGGAAATAAATTCAGAAGCCAAACGTTACATCTCCTCATCCAGCTCTGCATCCTCAAGGGTGTCATGGATCAGAAAACCAGGAGANAGGTCAAATTCATGTGAAAACAAAACTGGAACATGTGGGATACATTCAATCCTGGCAGCTTGCTATTTTCTGTAGCATTAAAACAGAAGCACATCGTGTCAGAATATCATAAAAAAATTGATTTAAAAGCAGTGTTGCCAAACTAAGAGGTGGGTTACAGGCATTCAAGAGCAAGAGCCCAGCACTAGAAATCAAACAAGCTTCATTCTCATGAAGTAACTGGATAGTAGGATGATTAAAACCCCTCAGTGTGGGAACATTTAGGCTGGATCCAGTTGCAATATAAATATATTTTGCAGCTTGGATCCTGTCTGTTCAAACTATCGTGTGGAAAGCAGAGATGCAAGGTTGGTTTTTGTTGGTCTTTTTTTTTAATTCATTCTTATCAATACCAATATATCCACTAATTTTCACTAAAGAGAATATTGCAGTGTCTGTTTTTTTAGCAAACACACAGTAGATGAGGTGTAGATATTTGGAAGCCAAGATTAATTTTTAATTAATTTTTTAAAAAAAATATTTTTTAAAAATAAGTAGGTTATTTAAATCTCTTGAACAAGATAATAGGAATAGCATAATTTACACTGTCTTGACTCAGCATTTTATTTCTTGTTTCAGGTGTTTCTCTCATTCATTGTTTTGCTGATGGTGACAAGCTTGTCTACAAGCACATTACAGGCAATTAATTAAACTTCATCAAAGAACAGTACTAATATTCTTGGAAATTAATTCCTTGGAGCACAGTTTAGTGTCACACCTTAGAAAAAAAGAACCTCTCCTCTTTGCAACTCATAAAGCAAAAGGTTTTTTCCTCTAAGACAAGAAGAAACTTTGAAGATTACTATAAAGCTCCACAAAAGAGCTTTTCAGTGAGACATCTGGTATTAACTAAGCACGTGAGGCTCCAATTTGATCCTTCACCTGCAGTGACCTGGGTAAAAATCGGATACCCATGGGAGGAAAAGGCAGAGAACCTCAAATCACCCTGCACACTCTTTTTGGGCTGGGAGCAGGTTGGAGATATATTGGATGCTGGAGCATAAGGAATCAGTTACTTGCTTGGTAACCTCCCACTCAGCTTCCCTCACAGCAGCTTACAGGCTCTTTCACACTCATGGCAGCCCAGGGTCTTTAAAACAAACCAAAAAAACCCTTATAATACAAATATTTTCTGTATATTCACCTAGATCTGGCATCTCTGGCAGGTTTCAGAGGGAGGCTTGGGTGGGGAAAGTTTTGGATGCTCTGCACAGCTTCTCATGAAGAGTTCTACAAACAGCTCAAGGTTGTATTCTGGTTTGCAAGGATGTTGAGGACCAGTAAGTAAACTTTGATAACAGATGGTACTGAACTGGGAGAGGATTCCTTTGCCTAGAGTCAGTATTTCCTGGTAATATGACAGTCTCAAGCTAATTTGAGATTATTGCAGAAGGAATTAAGAAATTTCTTCCCACCTGCACCTGGCAATCAGTTTAACCAGCTTGACATGACAATTTAAAACCAAGAGCATCCATGTACCAAGCCCATGTCCTGACTCAAACAAGACACTTTCCAGTGCCTGGGAAGAAAGAGGAATTGGAAATAAATTCAGAAGCCAAACGTTACATCTCCTCATCCAGCTCTGCATCCTCAAGGGTGTCATGGATCAGAAAACCAGGAGAGGGCACCTCTTGCCAAATATCCACTGAGGTATTCTCAACTTGTATTAAATCATAAAACATCATTACTAATGGAAAGAATTACAGTTTGCACTGACAGACCAACCCTTTATTTACATCATGGGGGAATTTAAAAAGCAAAAATAGTTCAATTATTAAATCCTTAAATCTTCTGCTGGACCAGGCCAAATGCTATAAACCCTAAAAGCTAAAAACTGGTTGAGAATATCAAACTTCTCTTTTCTCTAGAACTGATTATTGTAAGATGGGTAAGGTCCTAAAACATGATCCCTAAAGACTTTATATTTTAGCTTTCATACACTACATGACCTATTTTAGAGCAGTTTCTCAGATGGAAAGAAGAATACATGGGCTCTTCTTGTCTCACAGTCTCTAGTTTCAGCAGCTGTAACCTCCCTGCATGTGGGCAAGGAAGGAAAAATGAGATTTTTGGATTTTATTGGCAGGGCAAAGGGATCTGTGCAACATCTGGCAAGGTTGACCCCAAGACAAAACCATTTCTTACTATAAAAATAATGATGAGTCTGGTAAGGATAAGCCTGTCATCCACAGGGCTCAGAATATGAGTAAACTCCCCCAAAATATTTTGGGATTAGTTTGAAAATTGTTGCAAACCCGAGTTTGACACAAACCCCTGCCAGAGCAGTAAATGAATGAGCAACAATTCCAAAAGCCCTCAGGTCCAGGATGTGTCTGGATAAATCCCTTCAGCAGCAGAGGGGCTGCAGGGGTCAGCATGTGGAAAGTGGTGATTCCCAGAAGGATTTTCAGGGATTTTGTGGTCTGCTTGTTGCCTCCTGGCCCAGGGAGCACACAGGCAGGGTGTGGAAGGCTGGGGACAGTTGGTAGTAATTTTTCCATGGAAAGCAAATAGCTGGTAATTCTTCTGAATTACCATCATGATGGAAGTGGCAATTTCAGCTACTTCATTCAGGGCAACTCCCTAGTGCATGATGTTTTCTCAGAGGATAGCTTCTATCAGTTTTAACTACATTGCAACTTCTTAAGTAAAAGATATTTTTCTGCTGACCACAAAAGCTGTAGTTTCCAATTAATTCAATCCTAATGAGATTCACATGTAAAACCTGGGTTTGAAAATTAAAATGTTAATTGCAAGGACCCTCAGAGAGCCATGACTGGGAGTTCATCAGGCTGTGCACAGCAGNTAATTATGTTGGTCTTCAAGCCAAGAATTAAAGAAATTGTCATGAGAGTGAGAATAAACCCCAGTATTTTAACTGATGCAGCTGCAGTACAGCTACACCAAATGACACAGCTCCAGAATGACCATCACTTTATCCTGCAGTGCCACCATGAGGAAAACAACCAAATGCCTCTAAAATAAACAGCAAAACATCATCAGGTTTTTACAAATATTCAAGCAAGTTTCTAAAACTCAGCTCAGCAGCAGTACCTGGTTGAAGGCTTTTAAAATAACCTTTTAATTAATCTCATAAAAGGATTTCTCCTGGCTACTGCAGCTATTTCATGCTCCTTAACAATTTTAAGACAACTTCTACATTTGGTATTTCAACTGAACATGATGTAAACAGGATGTTCAGCAAGCCAGATGTTGAGCATTGCAGGGACAAGGGTTGCAAGGTATTTACAGTGAAGCAGAAACCCAGCTAGATAAAGAGCCCTTATGCACTAGAGTATGAAAGCCAAAGAGCCAGGTACCCCACGACCACATCATGAATCCCCCTGGGCATCCAACTTCACCTGTAACCACTGTGAAGCTAACCTAAAATGAAAACATGGGCAATGCATTTGCAGAAATATTTACTTGAATGAGGCTGAAGGAGGTGCATGAGATGCAGCTTTGGAAGATGACAAAGAAAAAAACTCTTAAAGCCAAAGCCCTCTGACAAGGAAGTGCTTCAAAAGCAGTGTGCTGCTGATTATTCTGACAAATTGTGTTCTAATCTGGGCAAACAGACACCACCTATGCTGTGGGAGAAAACAGGCTGACATTGGTGAATAGGAACAAAGGCTTTCTTGTTCACATTGAGCCACTGCCAGCTGCTGAACAGGAGAGGTTGCTTTTTCTAAACACTTTGAAAATGGGTCTTAGACATATCCTACCTGTCCTTGAAACTCTACTCATGTTTCAGCTACAATTCCAAAAGTATCTACAATAAAAAGTGTGAAACCTACTGTTTTTGAGAGTAGATGTTCAAACTGCTGGTGCTGGTGACACATTCTTTGTGCTGGGGGAAATCTCAAGACCCCCCAAGCCTGATTTTCATTTGATTTACAATTAAACCCTGCAGTGTTTGCCTTGGCTACTAATCCAGGAGGGCATATGGGCTCCAGTTCACAACCACATGCTCCACTCGAGATAGAATAGCCAGGCTCCATTTCTGAATTAAATAACCACTTTTCCTTTCTAGATGCCAAATATCACCCTAACACGATGTAAAATCCCCTGGTCCAGCTGGTTTCCCAAGTTCTATTACATTACTTTGTGTGGGACAATGAGATTCACTGAAGGGCTCTGATTTTCTCACTTATTGTGACAACTTTGAGGAGTAAGCCCCTCACTCCAATTTCTGGAAGCCATAGAAGGGCTTCATTAAGGTGAAACATTGCCAAAAATGAGGAGAGACTGCTGAACACTGCAGCAAGAGCTGGAAAGAGAAATACACAGGCTTATCTCCCCTGCAGATAGAACAAACTTTGCAGTTCCTGGGTGTAAGGTAAGGTATTTACTTACATTTCTTTTTATTTCACACTAGTGCAGAAAGAAGAACTCTAGGAAAATTCCTTTGAGCCAAGCAGCTTTCTGTAAGTCAACAGGTTATGAGAACTTACCTTCATTTATAATTTCACTTGTGTCTGCAACTTCTGGTAGTCAAACACCTAGAGCCTGCTACATTAAATAAAAAACAAAACCCAAAAAGCCCAAAACAAAGTAAATTCACTTATGAAACAGTTCTTCTCCAGAGTACTAGCTGCAGCTTTTGTTCTGCTCCAGGACTGGCATCACCCTGTAATTTGCTGGATCTGCTTTGATCCTGAGTTGTGGTAGTTATGTAGTTAGGTTATTTTATCACATAAAAGCATAACCCATGCCTGAGGCTTCAGAGAGCAGCTTTTATCATCTGTTCAGCTGGCTGCTGGTCCTCAGTGAAAACCCCCTGGCTTTGGAGGGGTTGCACTGGTTGTCACACACTTCCTGCACTTTGAAATGGAAGAGTTTGTTAATTTGGGTTAATGGCAGCACTCAGGGTAATGAAAGGCAGCTGTTCTGGGCTGCCCTGTCCAACCAATGCTTCACATGCTCACATCTCCCATCTCCAAGTGGAATATTGGCTGCTGAGGTTAGATGCAGTCATTCTGCAGCAACAGCAGAAAGCTGGGTGAGAAAAAACAATATTTCAATCTTAACAGGGAGGTTAAATAAATAAAAAAAAATATTTAAAAATAGATTTAAGTGGTTAATTTTGCACAGTTTTGCTTTATCGTTGAGGTCAGTTCACCCAGGAGTGTGTAACAGAGCCACTGAAAGATCAGGACACTGCAGGAATCCTGATGTCTGCAGCACCAGCATTTCTGATTCATCTTACTTTAAAAAACTCTTTGTTTTCAAGGTAGCCTGAAACTTAAAGCTTGTTAATAGCATATATACACTAACAGAAAACACAGCAACTGAGAGCTTTTAGCTTTCCTGTACCCACTGAGAAAAAAATAACAAAGAATGGTTTACTATCCTGAATTGTGCTGCTATGCCACACTCTCAGCACGCAGGAGGGGTAAATGAAGACACACATGAGCTGTGTATGAGATAACTTATTTTATTTATTCAATTCTCAACTGAATTTGGATGCTAAAAATTTATCAAAGGCACTTCAAAGAAGGTATTTAAGAAACAAATCCTTAGGGGTGATCATTCCAGAAAGGCCACCAGCTTGTCTCTGCCATTAGGGACACAGCTCCAGGTAACCACAAAGGGAAGCATTCACAGGTTTGCAGTGGATCACTGTCCAGCAGCAGCATTCCATCCTCTGAGAGCATGAAAAACATGTGGAGGATTTTAAATACAACATGGTCAAAACAAAAACAATTAGATTTTTAGAGTTCCACAGAAGATTTTGTTGACAGAAGGTCAAAATTGCCTTTCCAAGTGGTCCTGGACTGAGGGATGTTTTCACCTGTGTGTGCATTACCAATAAAACACCCTGTGCAGACAGCAAACTAAGAGCTTATCAGCTACTCACTAAAATTTATACTTCTGGAAGCATAAAAACATAGGGCAACACATGAATAAAAAGTGATTTTTAATATATACCCCCCACAAAAGCAAAGCAGAGTCCATAAAAGCAAAAGGTATTTGGAAAAGAGCTTCCACAGTCTGAGAGATGGTGCCAACATCACCACTGGTTAACCTCATCAGTCAGTCCAATGTCTAGTGAAAAAATGAACTGGAATGAAGGAACATTAAAACCAGTCTTCTTCTGTAAACAAATATTAACACTATCCTCTAAATAAGTGATGAGAAGGTAACTTCTTGGCATTCTCATTCTTTCTGAACTGGAACAAGTCACTTACCACAAGGCTGAAGTGTTATGACATTCAGGTACAAACAGCTGCTGCNGTTCTATTACATTACTTTGTGTGGGACAATGAGATTCACTGAAGGGCTCTGATTTTCTCACTTATTGTGACAACTTTGAGGAGTAAGCCCCTCACTCCAATTTCTGGAAGCCATAGAAGGGCTTCATTAAGGTGAAACATTGCCAAAAATGAGGAGAGACTGCTGAACACTGCAGCAAGAGCTGGAAAGAGAAATACACAGGCTTATCTCCCCTGCAGATAGAACAAACTTTGCAGTTCCTGGGTGTAAGGTAAGGTATTTACTTACATTTCTTTTTATTTCACACTAGTGCAGAAAGAAGAACTCTAGGAAAATTCCTTTGAGCCAAGCAGCTTTCTGTAAGTCAACAGGTTATGAGAACTTACCTTCATTTATAATTTCACTTGTGTCTGCAACTTCTGGTAGTCAAACACCTAGAGCCTGCTACATTAAATAAAAAACAAAACCCAAAAAGCCCAAAACAAAGTAAATTCACTTATGAAACAGTTCTTCTCCAGAGTACTAGCTGCAGCTTTTGTTCTGCTCCAGGACTGGCATCACCCTGTAATTTGCTGGATCTGCTTTGATCCTGAGTTGTGGTAGTTATGTAGTTAGGTTATTTTATCACATAAAAGCATAACCCATGCCTGAGGCTTCAGAGAGCAGCTTTTATCATCTGTTCAGCTGGCTGCTGGTCCTCAGTGAAAACCCCCTGGCTTTGGAGGGGTTGCACTGGTTGTCACACACTTCCTGCACTTTGAAATGGAAGAGTTTGTTAATTTGGGTTAATGGCAGCACTCAGGGTAATGAAAGGCAGCTGTTCTGGGCTGCCCTGTCCAACCAATGCTTCACATGCTCACATCTCCCATCTCCAAGTGGAATATTGGCTGCTGAGGTTAGATGCAGTCATTCTGCAGCAACAGCAGAAAGCTGGGTGAGAAAAAACAATATTTCAATCTTAACAGGGAGGTTAAATAAATAAAAAAAAATATTTAAAAATAGATTTAAGTGGTTAATTTTGCACAGTTTTGCTTTATCGTTGAGGTCAGTTCACCCAGGAGTGTGTAACAGAGCCACTGAAAGATCAGGACACTGCAGGAATCCTGATGTCTGCAGCACCAGCATTTCTGATTCATCTTACTTTAAAAAACTCTTTGTTTTCAAGGTAGCCTGAAACTTAAAGCTTGTTAATAGCATATATACACTAACAGAAAACACAGCAACTGAGAGCTTTTAGCTTTCCTGTACCCACTGAGAAAAAAATAACAAAGAATGGTTTACTATCCTGAATTGTGCTGCTATGCCACACTCTCAGCACGCAGGAGGGGTAAATGAAGACACACATGAGCTGTGTATGAGATAACTTATTTTATTTATTCAATTCTCAACTGAATTTGGATGCTAAAAATTTATCAAAGGCACTTCAAAGAAGGTATTTAAGAAACAAATCCTTAGGGGTGATCATTCCAGAAAGGCCACCAGCTTGTCTCTGCCATTAGGGACACAGCTCCAGGTAACCACAAAGGGAAGCATTCACAGGTTTGCAGTGGATCACTGTCCAGCAGCAGCATTCCATCCTCTGAGAGCATGAAAAACATGTGGAGGATTTTAAATACAACATGGTCAAAACAAAAACAATTAGATTTTTAGAGTTCCACAGAAGATTTTGTTGACAGAAGGTCAAAATTGCCTTTCCAAGTGGTCCTGGACTGAGGGATGTTTTCACCTGTGTGTGCATTACCAATAAAACACCCTGTGCAGACAGCAAACTAAGAGCTTATCAGCTACTCACTAAAATTTATACTTCTGGAAGCATAAAAACATAGGGCAACACATGAATAAAAAGTGATTTTTAATATATACCCCCCACAAAAGCAAAGCAGAGTCCATAAAAGCAAAAGGTATTTGGAAAAGAGCTTCCACAGTCTGAGAGATGGTGCCAACATCACCACTGGTTAACCTCATCAGTCAGTCCAATGTCTAGTGAAAAAATGAACTGGAATGAAGGAACATTAAAACCAGTCTTCTTCTGTAAACAAATATTAACACTATCCTCTAAATAAGTGATGAGAAGGTAACTTCTTGGCATTCTCATTCTTTCTGAACTGGAACAAGTCACTTACCACAAGGCTGAAGTGTTATGACATTCAGGTACAAACAGCTGCTGCCTAGGAATTTCAAGAAAACTAGTTTAAAAAAAACTTAGATGGGTCATTTATGGGGTCAAGAGAAGCTTTTAGGGTTTATAAAATTAAGAAACCTCCTTTAGAAACAAAACCAGAGAGCAATAATCAGTCTAGCCTGATATGTTGCTCTGCTTCTATCTATCCACCTGAAGCACAGAAGCCTCCTTGGGCTGCAGAAATAATAAATATTTTCTCAAAGCACAAAGACCTGAGAGTGAAATAAACTAATAGTGTGATATTGTACATGAAAATCATAGTAACTGGTCACATTGCAACCTTTTCTACTGAAGTTTTTGAAGGGAGTGAAATATAAAGCAATTATTTCAGAGGTACCAGCTCGTTGTTATGGCAATAAAATTCAAGAGAGAGCAACAATCCTCTGTTACAATCACAGAATGTAAAACCCAATGCTTTCCTAGCTTGCCTGGAAGGAAAAAGAAAACCCAATCTCTTTGCAGTGCTGTTAGAAAGGCAGAAGAAATGGATTCAGATGCCTAAGAACAATGACACTTCAAAACATATCAAGAGCAGATGTTTAAGGAAAAAGTTACTCTTGCTTCTCAAGACAGGACACCTCATTTATCAGAAGGCAGTATGTTCTTAGCCTCACTCCCTCAAGAAATGGCATTTCTTCCTTTATTTCTCCACTCCCAAGGTCATGCATGTTTTGTGTAAAGGGACATTCCTGCCCTGCTCTAAACCCCCAAGTCCCAGGTAGGCAGCAGCCAGGCATGAGAAGTGCTGCTGAGAAAAGGCCTCACTGTGAGCTCAGCAGTGCCTTTAAATGCCCATAGATGAACAGAGGAAAAAACCAGTAATAAAGGAAGAGTACAGTAGGTCACTAAATCTTCTACACGAGCTGAATTTACAAGATTAAGTTGGGATCTTGATTTCATTTTATAGCTTCCTTAAGCATACAAAAAAATTTAATTGGATGTGTGAACAAGGCCACTGGAGCTACCAACACCATCCTGGGCTGTGCTGCACAGGGGGTAACATTCAGCTCACAGAGGGCAGCACTGCTCAGCATGCTAACACCCATTCTCCTATGGACAAGTCTCCCTCTGACTGGAGTGAACTGGAGACTTTCTACTTTAAACAAATGCAGTTATAATTGTCTACTTATGAGACAATGATCATAAAATAAAGCTTGTGTCCCTTTCAGTACTTCAGAGGCAGTCTTGCCCAAAAAGACCAACATTTACCCTGCAGAAACTATTCATTTAACTACTACTTCATACATGAACCCAGCCTATATTCAGTCAGGGGTGTAAGCAGTATTTCAACTCCTTATTTCAGTAACTGCCATCCTGCTGCAGAGCAATGATCAGAAGTCATGACTGTTGGACAACAGAACCCCAATTAATGCACATGAACTATCTTTGGAAAAAAAATGCTAGTATTTTATGGTACCATCCTCTTCCAGGAGCATCCTGAAGGCCAGCAGTGGCACAGAAGGCTGTCTGCTACCAGTATGTGCCCTTGCCACAACTATGACTGGAGGTAATTAGGTTATGTCCAAATTCATCAATATGATGAAGATGAAAAGTGATCAAAGATGAAGTAACTTTTGAGTGCAGAATAAAGACACTACATGTCCAGCTTAACATAATCCCCCAAATTGCTATTCAAGCTGAACAGAGAAAACCAGAAAGTTTTATGTTAACTATTTAAAACATAAGCTTAACCTCTGAAATTTTTTTAGGAATTAAAACACTTATTCTGTCCCACAACAAGAAATTATTTTGAGACAGAAATGCTCAAACTAGTGGAGAAGGTGATGCACTTTGAGATTCAGGATGGCTCACCTGAATGACCACAAAATTCACCTTCAAAAAGAGTGAAACGAGGATCATTTAAAACTGTTTTGAACAAGGTAACAAAAAGCAGATAAAGAATTTTTTTTTAAAGTGGAGAAGAAAAGCAATGTTCCGAGAAGTTAAATTAAATGCTTCAACCAATAAACTAGATGTTTAAGAAATCAGCTTTGCTGCAGTTTTGAAGTAGTGTTTGTTTGTATCTGGAGAAGTCTAATGAATAAATTAACTCCACAATCTCAAAGTACAGTGATGTGAAAGTGGGAACAAACTAATTAGCATACTGGCTGAAAACAGATTATAATGCCACTGTAGCTTTGCTAAGATAATATTCTTTCTGGTTTACATGGAAGGTGTGATAGAAGAGAGATTTCTATTTCAAAAGGCATCTACCTTATCTTATGCCAAGAAATTCTGAGATGAATTTTTATATCCATTCAACCACAGTAAATTCATATAAAAATAAAATAATTAAAAGAAAAACCCCAAACAATACCAACCAAAAAACACACACACAAACAGGCAAATACCTAAGGAGCTTGCATCACCTCAGCTAGTTCAATAGTAGCATTTCCAAGTTTCTCCCTAAAACAGCAGTGATCTGAGTTTGTATTTTTCTGTATAGTTGTACAAGAGACTTAAAAAGGTTTAAAATAATCCATAGCAGTGAACTCCATTCCTGAAAGAATTCAGATTAATCTTTTGGGTGGATCTCTGCCTATTCATAACAACTTATCTGTTAAGGCAAAGCAGAATTGATGCTCTGTTTTCAGCCCTCTCCCATCCTCATCCAGCAAGGTACACCACATCACTTCCACTGAGAACACTAGAGAAAACCATCAGGAAGCATTTGACTGTGCAGCATTTCTCCCATAATTCACCTAACAGGACATCTGGAAGGAAAGAGAACAGAAAAAGGAACAGAAATACTGTATGATTACCTTTGAACCCACCCACTATGCTTTTCATACAAATTCTCCCAGGTCTTAGTGTACCAGAACCACCTCCTACTTCACAGCTTTAGGGCCTGAACCTTCATGAGCAGGGCAGTGAGGTCACAGCACCCCCAACACTCAGAGCCAGGCTCTGCACACAGTGACAGGGTGCCCTGCCAGTGGGATTTCTGAAATAAGAATCACCACGAGTCATTTCAGTCCACAAGCTTCATGCAACAGTTTGAGGAGACTCTTATTCCTTGTACTGGCTTCTTTTGGTCGTCTTCAAACTCCAATTAATTATCAGAAACTTTTTGTTTTAGCTTTTGGTTGTCCTCCAGTCCTTCATTTTTGATCTGCTCTTCTGGATTCTTTGCCAAATCAGGGTTGTACCTGTACAAATATCCATATGGTCGTAGGTGATAAATCAAATATTCCAAGTAATACATAGTCACAGAATCAACATAGTGGAAAGAAACTGCAAGATCAGAGCAGCATCCAGGACCCTGAAATACAAAACAAAAGGCAAAATAAGCAGCTAAAATTGCAAAGCATGCCCTGGAATAAAGATCCAGGAAGAACTCAAACACCTGCTTGACCTGATGGCAAGAAGTTCACTATCATCAGTCACACACCTACTCCAAAATTAACGTTAGGCAAGCAAAAATCAAATCTGTCAATGCATGGTTCCAAAATAAGGCTGGACAACATTTCTTGCTTCTGTCCTCAAGCCAGCAAAAACATTAGTTGCACTCATTAATGTCAGTGGATTTTTGCTTCTCCATACTTTTCATGTTGGTGTTTAAACAGGACCAGGAAGTATCAAACAACACATCTGTTACAACTGGTATTTTCTAGCTCAAATGCAGCTCTAAGAACACTTTAGTGGAATGCAGTTTTGTGAGGTTTTTCCATCAGATCTGATTGCAGAGTGCCCAATGTTCCAACTGGAATTAAGATTAAATATTTAAAGGACATTGAAGAGAACAACTGTTATGTAACTGTTATTCTTTCAATACTCAGTTTGATCAATAGAGCTTGTTTTTGCTACCAAAGTAGTCTTTGTCCAAACACATGTAGAATAGAACAGGGACAAAGACACCACTGCCATTATGGACCAGCACCACCAGCACTGCATCAGCTACAGATGGAACTGGCCAGGGCTAAGCCACCCAAAAACTGCCACCATCACTAAAGCTGGGGGGTTGGACTAGATGATCTTCTAGGTCCCTTCCAACCCCTGACATTATGATTTTGAGATTCATACTGTTTGACCCAGCTCTGCACAGTCAGCACAGACACCTTGGAATGGACCTCACTGGTCTCAAGCCTCACTGCACACTAGTGTCTGGGTGGCTAGAGAAGTCAGGGACATTGTCAAAGATGAGGGAACAAAATAAACCAAACAAAATCTTAGTTTCAAACTATACTGACCTATTAAACTGCTAATCCACACATCATGCAATTCATAGACAGCAGAAGATGTACTTTAGAAGGGTACCCAGCTCCTAAGGACTTACCTCTACAGCAGGGTAATAGTTGTAATTCCAGTACCAGAATGTTTTTGGCAGGTATCCTCTGATTAAGTGATGTTCTGGAACAAAGGGATGGAAGGTTTCTCTGCCACTTGTATCTCTTGAATCTCCTGCTTCCACATTAATGATCTCCATGCATTTTCCAAGTGCTAGGTCTTCAATAGAGGAGCTATGAGAGCATTTGTTTGTTTTAAATGCAGCAACAAATCTCTTCAGAGCTTCTTTGCTCAAAACATACCCTGCTCCTCCACTCATGTAGCCCTGTTTGACATAAGGCTTAAACCTTCTCCCAAAGTATATTGGTTGGTCAGGGCTGTATTTGGAAAGAAGCCATCTCAGATTGTCCAATATCACATATGTATCATCATCTGCTTTCATGAACCAATCAGCATCATCCAAATAATGGTCATGCACATATTGAAAAGCTTTAATAGTCTTCCAGTACAGTTGGTCCCTGCCTTCTTTGGTTTCTAGGCCCACAGCTGGGAAGTCTTTATTTTCCTCAGAGCTCATAAAAAGTATTTTATTACAACGTTGGGCCCAAGTGGCCTTAACATGCTTGGCTTTCTTTTCTAGATTTTGAGGTCCAGTCATAACCCAGCAGAGTATTTTCACCTTCTGATACAGTCCCTCTGCAATATTTTTGTTCTCATCTGAAAAAAGAGGGAAGTTCAAAACCTAAAATTAGACTTGACTGCAAAACAAAGAGCAACCTCCCCTCCTCCTGTTTCTAGATCAGAAAAAAATCTGCAGAAAGAGGTGTTTGCTTCCAAATGTACCAGCTAATTAACTTAATGTTATATTTAAGAAGAAAACAAATCAAGACTCAAATTCTTAAAGCTACATCAACCTCATTGGCTAAGAGAAAAAATAAAGGCCATGTCAAAATGGGTTTCTGTTCCTAGAAGTTTGGCTTCTGAAAACTTCAACTTGTACATAAAAACCACCTTTATGGTGTTGGAATAGTAAAAATTAAAAAGCTGAATACTTTTGCCATACACAATGAACACAGCTTAATGATTACAACCCAGAAAAGTCAAAATCTAATAAGCTCTGTCATATACTTCATATAAAAAAACCCCATAATAAATATTTCTCCATTTTTGACTGCAAACAGATCTGTGTTTGGACTGCTGCATAATCAGCTTGGCAAACAAAGCCCACAGTGACCTGCTCTATCCTCCCACTACAATTCCAAGTTTTACTAATTGTGTCAAAAAGCAGTTTTCCTTTTTTTGCTTTATCAAAGCAGCTAGATCAAAAGTTAGAACTGGTCCAAAATCAGCTGCTTAAACCTAAAAAGCAATTTAGCTACATCTACAATGCTAGCAAATATATCTGCTTAGCAAAACCACCATCTGATCAACAGGTCATTTGCAAAGTTTCTGCTTCAACCAAGGCTGGATAAAAGTGTTGGACAAACAGTTGGGCTCTAAGGAAAAAAACAGAATCACTACTGTAATAAAAATGTAAACAAAGAAAACCAAGGAATGAGTAGACCTGAGGAGAACCAAGTTTAGATGTAACCTGAACACAGGGAAAGTGAAAGAAAAGGATTAAAACAAATTCCTGGCAATGAAGTTAATATTTTGCAGTGTATAAAGGGAAGCATAGTATATGATTAGTCAGCTGTAACAAATTACCTTGATGCTGTCCAGAGTCTGCATTGAAATCCATTTGTCCTTGCAGCTGATTGTTGTCAGTGTCTGCTGAGTGTTGACCATGGGGATCATTGTGAAGGATATGAGGCTTGATCTTAACCTGTTCTTCTAGTATAAGACTGAAGAGAAGATAGCACACAAAAAATCCTATTGCTGATCCAAAAGTGAAGGTTAGAAGGTTCATCAAAGACTTGGAAGAGGCCATCTCCTGAAGGTGGTACACTAGCAAAGACAAATGAAAAATACACTGAGCTTAAAGCCACTTAACACAGAAATCAGATCTAAAACTATAAGAAGAAATAAAGTATAAAATAAAATACTAAATATCTGGCAGTAAAAATACCAGTTCTTGCTCTAGTTCAGCTCCCCTGAGCTTGCATGGAGCTTAAGTACAAGAGCAATGCAAATATTCATATAAAAATGCTGCTCCTCAAAAACTAAGGGACTTGGACAAGTATTTTTATTAAACAATATCAGCATCTACACCTTCATACAGTGAGCTTTATACATCCAAAACAAGCATGAATTTATATTTGCAAAAGGGTTGACATTATTTTATAAGAATTCATGACTAAACTACAAAAACATTGACCAAGATACTCTGGATTCAGGCCAGGGTCTTACAAACTAGCTGATGATGATCCCTCCATGAGGATCATTCTTAATGTCAATGGGCAGAACCTAAAAAAAGAAAATTATGGAATGTAGAGAGGAACTCCAAAATAACTCATTTAGCTGCAGCCACTTTTTATTTTTTGGTTTTCCCTATCCCCATCTAGCACCACAAAGTCCCCTCAAAATCTGCAATACACAAAGGGAGAGGGCCAAAATAAAACAATGCCTTCCTTCAGCATGTTAAAATGGGGGAAAAAATAAAAATCCATGCATGCACACAGTGTAGCTACAGCATTTTCTAGAATAAAAAGTCTCCAGTGTTCCACTTCTCAATGTTAGGTGTCTCTGCCACACAACTGCAGTTAGCTGCCCCAACAGCTGTTCAAATTACTCTTGCTTAGAGGGAAAAAAACAACAACAAAACCTCACTACACTTCAAAATAACTGCTGCTTATTCAACTATGGAATTATGTTAGATTGGATTCTTTGGAAAAAAAAACCCAACAAAACAAAAACAACTTAATGCATTGGAAATGTTAAAGTAGTGCATTTATCCACTTGCATATCAGAAGTTGATCTGGAAGTATTTCACAAGCAAAGAGGATTTCTGGGAGCAGGTAGGGACAGATGCTGAAGCTTTACTTCATATTTGATATGAAATGCCTCATGTTACAGTTTTCAATCTTAAATAATCTGCTCATTATTAAATTGGATTCTTCAGAAACAAAAAACCAAACAAACAAACAAACTTAATGTATTGGAAATGTTAAAGTAGTGCATTCATCCACTTGCAAATCAGAAGTTGATCTGGGAGTATTCCACAAGCAAAGAGGATTTCTGGGAGCAGGCAGGGACAGATACTGAAGCTGTACTTCATACCTGATATGAAATGCCTCACACTTTTCAATCTTAAATAATCTGCTTATTATTCTATCAATTTTATGTCAACAGACTAGACTACTATACACGTGTGTAGCCCTATGTTTATAAATTGCATCAGTAAGCCAGATAAAAAACTTTTTTTTATATTACCTTGATATTTGGCATAAGCAGAGTCTTTAAAATTGCCAGCAAATAAGTGAATGTTACAAGCTTAAATTTAAATTATGTTCCACTGCTAGAGCATGGAAGCTTCAAAATATCTATTCAGATATTCATGTAGGTAGCCCTGTTCACATCAGCAAATGTTTTGCAGTTCTATCACAAGTCATTCTAGATCTGTCTCAAAATTACGAGTTTTGAGAGCCATTTTCAAACTTTCAGAAAAGCAATTTTCCTGTGTGAGGGGCTGCTGAAGCTGGCAGCCCCAAGAGACAAGGCTGCTGCAATTCCATGTCCCCAGCTGCAGCCCATGACAAGGCTGTGCATGTATTCCCAGAGCTCTGGGAATATATGTAATAATACCTGCACCAGTTACTGGTGCAGACCTTTGCACTCACACACACTCAGCTCTCCACTGGCACACTGTGACCTCCAGTAAATGTCCTTTAACATGCCTCTCAATCAGTAACTAACTAGCCCTTGGATCCCCGACATGCAAATGAGACTCCAAAGCAATTCCCAGATCCTACAGTCCCTCCAGCAGCTGGCCTGGACCTCCTAGACTCTCCCAGTGCCAAAGTGAAGACCCTCTGATCTCTGATCCCACATGCAAAGCTGCCTGTCACCCATGCTTCTTGTCCTCCTTGCTGGCCAGCCCTGCTCAATGCTCACAAGACTTGCCAACACAATTCACCCACTCTCTGGTGTCCCCTGTTGCTGCCACTCCAGCTGCACAAGCCTCTGTGACCCACAGTCTCCACTCTGGCTGCTGGCACTTGGAACCTCACACACTCCAGTCTCCCCACTCACCTGCACAGCAGACACAGAGGTGCCTAGAACTTCTGCTACTCCTCCAGTTGCTGGCATTGAGATCTCAGTAAACACACATGAATATAGCAGAGTCCTCTCATCCAGAAAAACAATTGGAAATCAAACTTAATGAGAAAAAAGGCCAGGCTGTGGGCAATCTGGCAGAGGGCACAGCCAAGCATGGTCAATAGACCAGCAATTTGAGAGTACAATTGACCAGGCCCTCTATTTCCTTATGCTTCTATCTCCTCACCCTTGTATTTCCTCAAAACAACTCATTCCCTCCCTTTAGCCCCCTAAGATTTGTACAGTCACAAGATGTTCTTCTCCTGCACCCCATAATACATCCCATATTCATAACTCTAGATATTTTTGGGTTTTTTTCCCAATATCATTTCATAATCAGTTTTAAGTTACCTATAAAAATATGTCTACACACACAGCTAGTTCTTCCTTGTATCCCTTATCAAGTGCTCAGCATGAAACAGAATGTAACTGCCCTTTGAAAGCTGCATCATTAGCAATGAAATTTATCTCATCCTTATGAAGTCAAGCAGCACATCACTGTATTCAAAGCCAAAACTGAGAAAACACGATTAGCTGTGCAATGTCCATGAAAGGTCTTCTCCTGGCCAAATTCCAGTATTTCTAGGAACTTTCCATATTCATATGGTTCTCAAATGAAGCTATACGCAAAACAGATGCATTTGCCCATGTTGCCTGCATCAAAGATTACTGGGAGCAGCTGCAGTTCCCTACTAAGCACAGATCATATTTTTAAATTTTTTATTTTTTTTTTTAATGTTGCAAGCGTTTCTTTGGAGAGGAACCTTTCCCATCAAAGTCTTGTTTTCTCCAACAGCACAGGCAACAAAAGCAAGGTATTTTGGTGCAGGCGACCTTCAGCAACATCGAAAGCAGCTGGGTAACAATCCACAGAGCAAGGGAGAAAAAATGCTCGTTGCAATCACCTTCCTCATTCCAAAAGATGACACCCTCCCTTTGCATCAAGCTACCGTGTCCAGAGAGCAGCTTTTCCAGACCTCTAACTGAAGGGAACGGCGGCGTCAGCCGGGAAATGCCCCTCGGAAGAAGCAGAGACGGATGGGCGGGAGCAGAGAGCAACTCCCCCCGCAAGGCAGCTTCTTCCCTCCGCTGGGGCCAGAAAGGTTCCTTGACTTCCAAGGCTCCCCCCTCCCCGAAATGCTCTCCCTTTCCAGGGCTCCGCCAGGCACCTGCTACTCCCGCAAACTCGATTCCTGCGGGAGCCCTTCTAGTCTCGGCCCGGCCGCCCTCCCGGCACCGCGGGGAGGCAGCTCCCGCACTTCCCGTCCTCTCCCCAGGCAGGACGCTGCCTTCAGAGGCCTCCCCGACAACCTCTCCCTCAGCGACGGCCCGCTCGGCCCGGCGCCCCCTCCAACCACCCCCCCCTTCCGCACCGCTCGCCACGGTGACCCGACCCCCCCCTCACCTCGGAGGGACCCCATTCTCATCACCTCAGAGGGCCCCCCCTCCTCTCTGCCTCCCTCACCTCGGAGGGCCCCCCTTCCTCTCTCCCTCCCTCNCCCCCCCTCCTCTCTCCCTCCCTCACCTCGGAGGGCCCCCCCTCCTCTCTCCCTCCCTCACCTCTGAGGGCCCCCCTCGCCTCCCTCTCCCTCACCTCGGAGGTCCCCCCCAATCTCTCTCCCTCACCTCGGAGGGCCCCCGTTCTCTCCCTCCCTCCCTCCCTCCCTCACCTCGGAGGGCCCCCCTCCCGCGCCGCTCTCCCCGCTGACGCGACTCCCGCCCCTCACCTCTGAGGCTCCCTCACGTCGCCGCCGTTGGGCTCGCGCAGGGAAGGCCGCGGCCGTCGCCAGAGCCGCCACGCGCCAGCGGCACCATCCCAGCGCCCCGCACCGCGCACCCGCAGGCGGAGGGAGGGAGGGAAGGGCGGGCTGAGGGGGGTGTTGTAGTGCAGTGCGGTGCGGCCCCGCCCCGCCGCCCGCTCATTGGTCGGCGAAGACCGGGGGCGTGGCCAGAACCCGCAGCGCTGTTTTTAACCCTTCCCGCGGAGAGGTGGCTGCAGTGTGGTGGTCGCTTGGTTCCGAGTTCGGTCCCTTCCGCTGCTCAACCCTTCAACCGCTGGGTGTTGCCTGGGGATGGACGCCCGGCCTTCTGTCCCGACCGCGGGGAGCGCGACTGCCCGTGCCCCTCGGGGGAAGGCGAGTGCCTTGGGCCGCGGCGGGCCCCTGTTCGCCTCCCGCGCTCGGAGGCTGCGACTGGGCTTTGAGGTGTGAGGGCGAAAAAGTGGCCCAGGGCGAAACGGGGAGAGCAAGAAGCCGGTTACCTTCCCCTTCACCCTTCTAAGGCTTGGAAGGGGGGAGATGTTTCAGCCGTGGTACCTCCCGTGCCTTGTCAGGCGTGTTTAGTGTAGAGATCCCCCTGGCAGGCCTGGCCTTGCACCCTCCCGCCGCCTTACCTGCCTCTGCTCTGGCCTGGAAGCAGCTGTGTCGTGACTCAGGCTGGGCTGCGGAGCCCCTCAGCTCCCCAGCCCCTCTGCTCTCCAGCCCCTTGTTCCTGAGGAGCTCGCCAGCCCCTCAGCTCCCTAGCCCCTTGTTCCCTGAGGAGCCCCTCTGCTCTCCAGCCCCTCAGCTCCCCAGCCCCTCGTTCCCTTCAGCCTCCGAAGCCTCTGCACTTCCAAAACACCACTAGGCAATGGCAAGGGGCGTTGCTAGGTAACCGAGCGCTCTGAAATAATTCCTTATCTCTCCGTGCTAATGCTGCCTGCTTTTTAACGTCTGTGACGTTTTTATCTCCATATCTTTCCTTAGGAAAACAAAGCTGTTAAATCTGAAGAGGGCTGATAGATTTCAAAGGAAGGATCGCATTTGAGCAACAGCAGGTGGCTGATGGAGCTCTGCTGTGAGTGGAGGTCTCACATGGGGTGTGGGGATGTTCAAACAGAGCTGGTCTAGCTGAGGGCCACTGGTGTTTGTGCTCTTGATGTCAAGACTCTTCTGGCATGGATTAGGAGCAGTGTGGCCAGCAGGAGCAGGGAGGTGATTGTCCCCCTGTACTCAGCACTGGGGAGGCCTCACCTTCTCAGAATCACAGAATGTGAGGGGTTGGAAGGGAGCTAGAAGATTATCTAGTGCAACCCCCCTGCCTGAGCAGGGGCACCTAGACCAAGTCACCCAGGAACAGATCCAGGAGGGTCTTAAGCATCTCCAGAGATGGAGACTCCACAACACTTCTCATAGTGACATGTTTATTGAGCCATTTCTCTCTTTGTTGGGCTAGTCTGAAAGCAAAATGTCCAGGAGGGAGAATGTGGAATGTAGTGTCATTTAACAGAAGTCAGTCACTGCTTATGTCTGAAGTCTATTCATGTGGCTATACACAAAGTTTGCTTTAATCAAATGTGTCTGGTTTGGCCACCTTGTAATGGTAGATTAACTTTTAATGGAGACACTTATGTACCAGGCACACAAGTGCATACATATTTCACCATGTTTCACCATTTTTTGGTTCAAAGTAAGTTGAGAGCTGTGTTGCAGCCTATCAAAATGAGATTTTCAGATCACAAAACTGAGAAAATGACACATTTTCAGGGCTGGGGGTTATGGTGGAAGACATGCAGGAGCACTGGTGAGTTAGGGAGTCTGCTGGGACTCCCTTGGAGGGCTGCACTGTGGACAGACCAACTTCACTCTTACCCATATTGCTGTTTAGAAACAGTTCTTGGCAGTTTTATTCTCTAAGCCTTGACCTGCTATTTTCTCAAGGAATGCTACTGGGTATGGACATAAATCACAGTGTAGTAATAATAAGCTGCCTGTGCTGGAATGTACTTTGATTTATAGAAATGGTCTTGCAAAACCTACTTAAGAAGCACTTAAAAACACATCTCTCTTATTCTTGTTACTGATATATATCTGTATAGAAAAGTATATTTCTATTTATTGTACATATACGTGCAGCTTAAAAGTCAGCCAGGAAAAGTGCAAATATTTTCTTTGTCAAATCCTACAGCAATAGTAAAAAAATTGTCTAATAATAGAAATTCCAATAAGAGATGCATTTCAGAACAGTCTGGGGTGTAGCCAACATACATTGCAGATATATTCTTTTGTTTGCTTATCTCATACCTGTTCCTGGCAAAAGCAAAAAGGTTCAAGGCATTGTTGGCTGAACTAAAATTCAAAATAATGCTGCTGTAACATGCTTGTGTAATTGTATATCTGTGAATATTGATATAAGATTTTATTTGGCTCGTGTTTGTTTTCTTATTAAAAAAACCCACACAACAAAAAGAGCTTAATAAAAATATTAGAATATTGGAAATGATCCTGTTAAATAGGAGAAATACCCACATTGTTTTCTGGCCTCTGTGGTAAGAGATGAGCTATTGTTCTGTAAGAATTAGAATGCAAAAATAACACTTCTTATCCTTTGCAATCATTAACTGTTTATTTTAATCCTTTTGAATTAAGACTGCATTTTGAGTTCCTTTACAATTGGTGTTATTTCCCTGCAAATCTTTGTTGTATTTGTTCTACACTTCTTGTTTCTGGTAACTAGGGAGGTGATGGTTTCTCATTTTGAGGGAATAGCTCGACCTAGTGATGGAAAAAAGCAGCTGCAGTCACATCCTTTAGAAGAGTTTTTCAGTCTTTTATAAATCAAAGACCACCTTTCTTTAAAAAAAAAAATCCTCATGCACTGTTCAATAATTGTTATTCTTCTTCCTCTATTTTTAATTGTATTTAGGAGAACATGTGCATTTCACTGAACACTTTTGATGTCTTCCAGACAAAATCACTAAGTTAAATAGAGTGAAAAATATATTCCATGTATTTTCAGTCTCTGTTATATATGGACAAGCAGGGATTTACCTCTTACAGCTTTATACCAGCTAGCCAAGTGTCTTACAGCAGAACTGAGCTGCATTTGACATTAAAAGGTTCTTGTTGGTGTTAAAACATCTATTGAACCTGGCAAAAATCTCACAATGTGCCAATTACAATGAGAAAGTGAAATGACTGCAATGCTTTGTTTAAATGCTAATTCACCTGACACCTAATTTTTTTTTACTGTATGAAAACTAACCAGAATTTAAATTAGTTCTACCATTATGGCTCTAGAGAATTATTCTAGTCTATGTTATAGAATCAATATCAGACTACTAATATATTTCCTAGTACTCTGCTGATGTTCTGAATGCCTGGGCTAGAGAAAAGATTTTCTTCTAATGTTTCAGTGCTGTGACTAACTCAGAGGTCAGAGCAAGTCATATTAGTTTTGAAGCTTAATGTAATTAAGCAGAAAGAAAAGAAAAAGGATTAAATAAGAGAGACTATAGCAATAGGAATTCCCAATGGGTGAGACAGTTTTCTTTTATACCATGATATTTTGTTTGGAGGAGAGACAGCTAGTCTGCATGTCCTTTGATTGTCTTCCAAAGGAGAGGAAAACCAGAAAAAAACTATATGAAAAAAATGGAAAAAAAAAAAAAAAGGAAAAGGACATATCAGTTTTTACCCACACTGCTGTAACTATTAAACAGGAGCATTGCCAGTGCTCAAAAGCTGATTGTCTGTGGTAGATATTAATGAGAATTTAGGAGGTTTCTCTCTCCCCTGGCTGTGTTTGCCCAGCCTTACTGGGCCACTTTCTGCAAGTTGCTTCTCCCCTTCACTGCTTTGGTTTCTCTGTGAAAAGATTCTTATTCTACCAAATGGTTTGTGACTTACTACAGTAAAGCACTGTGTGAGATCTAGTTATGAACCAGAAATTGCTCATCAAATTAAAATGTTCAGACAACTTAAGCCTAAGCAGATTCATCTGAAAATCTTTTCTGTGTGAAAAGACATTTACAAAAGTCTCTGTCAGAAACAACCTAGGTTAATACAGCATTTGTTTGCTATTTCTTGTGGCTTTTCAAAATGCAGACTTTGTGACATTTAGATCTTTTGGGGAAAAAAAATGAAAACAACAAAACCAAAACAAGCAAAACAACAAACCACAAGATGCAAGGTATTCCCCAGCACAACTCTTCTGAGCTGTGGCTCCATGTTTCATTGCACACACATTCACTCTGCTTTCTAAAGCTTAAAAATATCATTTTAATAGCTTCTTAAATGGCCTTTTAAAATTCTACACACGGACCACACTTTCTGCTGATGGTCTGCATAACCTGCAGAACTTTTATGTGCAGCATTGCAGTTTTATGCTAAGTCCACTAAAGCTGCCAAGGAAAGTGCACTGCATGCAAATTGCTGCTAATGGCTTCCTTGAAGTCTAAGTGGAGAATTAAGGTTTCTATTTAGCATTTCACTTCTTGTCTTCAGTGTTGAATCTCATTTATTTTAGCACTCTCAAAGGCAAAACAAGTCAAAACTGTCTAATGAACTTCAGGTAGGGCATCAAAAGCCCTTTTTACCCATAGCATCTCTTATTCAAACCCAAGTTTTGCAAAGCAAAACCCTGACTTCTCAGTCAATGTTACCAAAGGGGTGGAAATTTCAGGTGTTCTCTCAAACCAAGTAATGCAGCCACATGCAGGTGTCTGAGCTCTCTTCACACCAACACAAGGCAGACTTGCAGAGACAGGATCTGACAGCTGCATGTTGACCTCACACACCTAGGGAATCAGAGAATCAGAATATTTAGGGCTGGAAGGGAGCTCCAAAGGGCATCTAGTGCAGCCCCCCTGCAGGGAGCAGGGACATCCTCAACTAGCCCAGGCTGCTCAGAGCCTTGGCCAACCTCCCCTGCAATAGCTCCAGGGATGGGGCCTCAACCACCTCCCTGGGGAGCCTGTGCCACTGAGCCACCACCCTCAAGGGAAAGAACTTCTGCCTGAGATCCAGTCTAAATCTCCTCTAATTTAAACCCATTACCCCTCATCCTTTCACTCCAGGCCCTTGGAAACAGCCCCTCTGCAGCCTTCTTGCAGCCCCTTCAAGCACTGGAAGGTGCTCTAAGGTCTCCCTGGACCCTTCTCTTCTCCTGAACAACCCCAGCTCCTTCCCAGCCTAGGGAGTGGGAACACTGAGACACACGCTTTTCCCCCACAGCAGTCCAGGGGAGAGGGCAGACCCCGCATTCCTTCACCCCCAAGTTGCCTCCTGCCCTCATTGCCAGCGCATGATGAAACTTCGTGGCGGGTTTCACCAGCAGCAGGGGGTGTGGGAGGAGCCGGCAGGGGCGGGAGCCGCCCTCTTCATCATCACCCTCCGCGGCACGGCCGGCACTTTCCCTTCTCCCGCCGTTCAGACCGGGTAAGGCCGTGGAGCGGGCGGTGACCGCGGCTGCGTCTGGGCTGCGCAGAGCGGGGCGGGCGGCATTGAGGAGGAGCCGGGCGCGGTACCCGGCCTGCCACCGCTCCCCCTGCCGTGTGCGGGCCCTCTGCTCCCTGCCCCGGCTTGCGAGCCACGGGTGGAAGGCCCAGGGCGCGGTGCAGCCGAGGGAGGAAGGGGCGAGGCGTGGCTGGGGCTCGGGGGCAGCGGGAATGCGCGGAGAGAACCCGCTCCGGGAGCCCGCGGCGCCTGCTGAGCGGCCCCGGCTACCCGCGGGCGGGCGGGAGCTGCCCCAGCTGCTGGGAACCAGCCCCAGCTGCTGGGAACCAGCGCCATGTGCCGGGCCCAGCTATCAGCGCCAGCGCTCGCCCAGAGCAGGGATGTGCGTGGGGAGTAGTGTTGATGCGGTGCCGTGTGCTCCTTGGCTATGCCCTTTGCAGGCACAGGGTGCCTGGAGCTGGAAGCACTGTGATTCTTTAGACTGGATCTCAGGAAGAAGTTGTTTCCCTTGAGGGTGGTGGATCAGTGGCACAGGCTCCCCAGGGAGGTGGTTGGGGCCCCATCCCTGGAGCTATTCCAGGTGAGGTTGGCCAAGGCTCTGAGCAGCCTGGGCTAGTTGAGGGTGTCCCTGCTCCCTGCAGGGGGCTGCACTAGATGCCCTTTGGAGGCCCCTTCCAGCCCTCAACATTATGTGATTCTTGGAACCCTCATGGGAGCTTGAGACTGAGTGTGAGCTCCCTGCACCAACCCTCAACCTGCTGCTGTCATTACTTGGTGTTCAGAGAGCTGCAGGGCTGTTTTTCAAAGGTCTGCCAAGAGGAGCAAGGCATTGCCCTGCCATTGCTCCCCAATGCCTTTGTTATCTGGGCAGCCCATGGTACTGGAGAAACACCATCTAAACCTACCCTCCTTTAGTTTGGAGCCATTGCCTCTTCTCCTGTTCCCAGCCCTTGGGAAAAAGCTTTTCTGTGTCTTTTGTATAAGCCTCTTTAAATACTCAAAGGACTGTTAACTTTCCTGATGAGATGATCCTAGATTGGTCTAGGTGCCCCTGCTCTGGCAGGGAGGTTGGACTAGATGATCTAGCTCCCTTCCAACCACTAACATTCTGTGATTCTGTGATATGATGTTGCTTCACCAGACTGTACCTGATGCCCTGTAGTTATTTTTGTCTAATTGTGTTCTATAAAAAAATCAGACGACTTTGTTGTACCTAAAGCTAAACTGAAGTCTGTTTTATTGCTTGCCAAATGAAGCTCATCATAATCTGGGCAAACTGGTTTTTTTTATTTATTTGTCAAGTCTAATCTCTTGATCAGCCCTCTTGACAGCTGAGCTGTTAATAACCTGCACGTGTTGTCTGTGTTTTCTAGGTGGCAGCTCTTCCTTACAACTTTCCTGTTGTCACTGAACAGATTCTCACTTGGAGGCAGAGCAGCATCCTCAGGATGTGTGGCATCTGGGCCCTGTTTGGGAGTGATGAGTGCCTTTCTGTGCAATGCCTGAGTGCCATGAAGATAGCACACAGGGGTCCTGATGCATTTCGTTTTGAGAATGTCAATGGGTTCACCAACTGTTGTTTTGGTTTCCACCGCCTTGCAGTTGTAGATCAGCTGTATGGTATGCAGCCCATCCGGGTGAAGAAATTCCCCTATCTCTGGCTGTGTTACAATGGAGAGATCTACAATTTCAAACAGGTAGGTGATGTGGGGATCACACAGCTGATGTTGCTTTGCTTTGTTTGAATTTCAAAAGCAGTGGATATTAAGAAAGTATTTAAAACTGGTGGGTAGTGCCGTGGTTTAGGGTCAGGGCAGTCCACTAGACCTAAAATAGACACTCTCTGTTAATTTTCCTCTCTTTCCCCAAAGGGAAAGAGAATTCTGGCTTAGAAAACTGATACAGCTGTAATGATAATAAAAAAATGGAATATATACAAACTGTTATCAAACCCAACCCTCCTGATCACAACTGAGTGAGTCTCACCACTGATGCCATGGGGCAGGCACTAGGGAAGTCCCAGACCAATCTCAGCACTAGATGGGAACCAGATTCAGGAGCTGGCACTGTAATACTTTAGTACTTTCAGTTTTAATACTGAAAAATCACTTTTTGAATTGGCCAGAAGGGCAGTAAGTATTTATATCTTCATATTTTATCTATTTAAAATAATATATGAATGGTGGTTGTTTTGTTGTTTGTTTGGTTTGTTTTTTTTTCAATTAATAAGCAAATGCTTATTCATGTTTTTCTCTATATTTCTTAGTTGCAGAAACAGTTTGGATTTGAATATCAAACATTAGTGGATGGTGAGGTTATTCTTCATCTTTACAACAGAGGAGGAATAGAACAAACAGCATCCATGCTGGATGGTGTATTTGCTTTCATCCTTCTGGACACTGCAAACAGAAAAGTGTTTCTTGCAAGAGATACCTATGGAGTCAGACCACTCTTTAAGGTGCTGACTGATGATGGATTTTTGGGTGTCTGCTCTGAGGCAAAAGGTAAAAGCAATTGTGTTCAGTGCCTAAATCATCTTAGGTATTTTTGGCAGAGACAAACTTCTTTGTCAGGCTTTTTTTCTAAGTGTGAAGAGGAAGTGAACTGTAAGTTGAGGAATAAATAACTATAGTATAAGAACTACACATCTTTAAAACAAAACCCACAGACAGTAAACCTCTAAGATGTTTAATTGTCCTTAATATTTCTAAAATAACTTGCCTCTTTTTTGTTGTTTGTTTTGTGTGTTCTGGAATCATAGCAGTATTGAACCTGAGATGTTTTACATTACCTCAGAATATGGCCTACAGAGTTAGGATAGATTTATGCTATGATAAATTATGTTAGAATTTGTTCCTGGTGTTCTATAGTGAACTGGGAAATAATGCCTCAAGAACTGCTAATTTGTAAAAGCCAAGAATTTTAACTTAGTTCTACACACTAGTAGTGAGATATGCACCACCTCTCCTTCTTGGGAAGGAAGAAGGGAAGTTAATATTTTAGGGTCTGTGTCCTGTAACATTACAGTGATTTATTGGTCTCTTTCTAACAGTAATTCAGTATTTCTTATTGAGATCCTCAAGGGGCATACAGGTGAGTAGTATATGTAAAACATACCCTTTCACAAAAGGAGTGTAAATGAGTTTTGTCTACAAGTCTGATTTTTGGCATTCACTAGGAGAGGTGTAGATCATCCTGGGATAGATGAGTTGTGAAATCACCAAATTAATGTCAATTAAGCAATCACTTCAGTGATGTGGTTTTATTACAACCCCCTTGTTAGCTTGACTAAATTTAATTGTCTCAGCTTGAGATGGCTCAGATCTGTGTGCACAACCTGTCAGAAGCAGAACTGTGCTCCAACCAGGTCGGACTCCAACTCAAAATGGTGGTTTTTTTAATACCAAATTTAGGATCTGGAGAAGATAGTTCTGTGTCTTGTTTTATTATGGAGGCTGTTGAGTGAGGCATCATGTAACCATCCTAGATGAGAAACTATGATTGACTTTTATTATTCTTTTTTTTTTTTCCTGTTTTATCTGTAGGACTCATCAACTTAAAGCATTCAACATCCTTATGTCCTAAAGTGGAACCATTCCTCCCAGGTCACTATGAAGTACTGGATTTAAAGCCCTCTGGCAAGGTTGCATCAGTGGAATTAGTGAAGTTTCACAGCTATAAAGATGAACCACTCCATGCTGCATGTGATACAGTGGAAAACCTGCCTTCAGGTAGTGCAGCAAAGTATTTGCTACTTGTTCTGACTAAAAAGAGAAAAAAAACCCAAATTAATCTTTAAATGCAGAATTTGCATCATTTTTTTTTCAAGTGACATTAAAAACCAACCAAACAAAATCCTGGAAGAGCCTGTGTAATGTGGGGACTTAATTAGTTTTATAGGTAGTTATGTACAAAGATGAACTTGCACTCCCTCCTTATCAAAGGAAATTCAGACAAATGTCTTTATTAATAGCATAATGCAGGAAAGTAAAGCTTAAAACTTCTTTGTTTTTTTCCCCCCTCTTCTTCTCTGGATAGGCTTTGACCTTGAAACAGTGAAAAGCAACATCCGTGTTCTATTTGAAAATGCTGTTAGGAAACGTTTGATGGCTCACAGAAGGATTGGGTGTCTTCTGTCAGGTAAGGAGCAAGAGTCACAGTGATTCTGTGTCCTCTCTCTTGCTTGTCCTCTACTAGTTAGAGTATATAATTACTACATTCACTTTGCACAGATTGAGCATAGACAAAAAGCCTTGGCATCTTTCAGATAAGTAAGACTTCACAGCCATAGGACTGACATCTATCTTACTGTGGTGTTATAGCACTTTGTACTTGTGCTTAGCATCCTGATAGGCTGTTCATGCATTTGCTGGCCATCAGGCATAACATTCATTTATCATGATACCTGTTAAATGTGCATTTGAATGGGAGCTGACTAAGAGATGCTGTTGGATCATATCCTTACTGTAGCATCAAAAAGAAGTGGAACGGGGAGATTTTCAGAGTTGGAAGATCCCAACTTCAGTAAAAAACCTGTTCAAAACACAGATTTCAGATATCAGATGATAAGGCAGTCAGCAGCTCCTCAGTGCTCATGCAGAATGTATTAGTAGCAAAACCAAGTGCCCATGCTGGTTACCAAAGTAACTCAGTGCCTCACAATTTTGAGTTTGCTTAGAGCATTGTGGTTGAACACACACTGTTTTTCTTTCCAATAACAGTGAGAGTTCTGCAGCTTCACAGGAGAAATCAGGTTTTAATTTCCCTGGTTTCCACACCCTACACACTCAGTTTGATTTCTGTGCTCTCATTTTCTCAGACTCTGCATGTAATTTCTACAGAAGGAGGTTTGTTCCATTTTTCTCCAAGGTAGGGATTGGGGTGGGAATGGATGCAAATGCACTGAGCTGAAAAATCACATGCAGACTGTAAGAAACAGAGAAGATTTTGGCTCATTCTTATCACAACTGCAGGCAGGTATGGGAGAACAGGTGCTGTGTTTTGCTCAGTGTCTCAGAGGTGAGGAGCAAGTAGAACTAATCAAGGATTAGCAGAACTACCTCATGAGAATAAGAAGGTTGAGCCTTAGAGTACATCTAGGCAGCTTGTGCATCTCTTGGTTTTATTTTTCCTTTGTTTTCCATAGTATTCAAATCTTTCCACTGTCCTCTGAGAAAGGAGGAAAACACTTCAAAGTGCAGTGGTTGCCTAGTGACATTCTTTCTTTTTTGATGTTCAAAAAAATTAATTCCACTCAAAATGTGTGAAACACTTCTGAAAAATTATTGGGAAAGAGTGGAATCCTTACACTAAACAATCTGCTATTTTAATTTAATTTTTTTTTATTCAAGCAGCAAACAAATTACATAGTTTGTCAATAATCAAATGTGTAGGTAAGAGGAGGATGGAGAGCAGTTTATAAATTGCATTATAGCAGAGTTGAGAAGGGGCATGTTCTGTACTGGTACAATGTTTTCAGAACACTTTTTATGTATCTCAAGAAGGATTTCCACTGATGCTTCTGACCCCAGAAGTACTAAAGCTGTTACTAAAGACATTTAACTAAGTTACCCAATTCTCTTCTTAAGCAGAGGTGAATATGAACTTGTACAAGAAGTACCCTGGATTCATACAGCTTAAAAATGAAGCCCACTCATGAGATTCTTCTGTCTAAATTCAGTGTCCTTAAGGGGAAACAAAAATAAAAGGTCAAACACCTAACCAAATAATTTATTTTGTTGGCAGGGGGCTTAGATTCCAGCTTGGTTGCAGCTGTTCTTCTGAAACTGATGAAAGAGATGAACATCAGTTACCCATTACAGACCTTTTCAATTGGAATGGAAAACAGTCCTGACGTGCTGGCTGCCAGAAAGGTGTAGTAAGGATTGCTTTCAGTTTGTTCTGCAAGCACTGATTGCTCAACAGTGTAAATTAATGGTGCTAATTTCATGGTCTGGTTTATATAGTAATACTGAATATTCATGTCTTGCTATGATGAAAAGCAGTTTGCAGTAAATAATTTAGTGCAGCATTTACTGCTTAGCTAAATCTTATGAAAGAGCTAATTGAGCCTTACCTGGTTTCTCTTGCATTTGGAAGACTTCCATGACAGGTTTCTGTTGCATTGTTACCAAAAAGACAGTACTTTGCAGTTGTCTCAATTCCTGGGTTTTAGGGTAAATCTCCATGTTATGGTTCCTATGCTATGGCATTTGTATATATATATTAAATATTGTTAATTTATACACGACATATGTTTGGAAGCAATGTATCATTGTGACCTTTCACAAACAGGTGGCAGTGCATATAGGCAGTGAACATCATGAAGTAATATTTAACTCTGAAGAGGGAATTCAAGCAATTGAGGATGTCATCTTCTCCTTGGAAACCTATGATATAACCACAGTAAGAGCTTCAATTGGTAAGATTCATTTTATTTTTTTTAAATCAATCTTTGCTTTATATCACACAAAATTCTATGCAAAATCACATAGTCATCTACTAGATCCTTTAGCTGTTGCAGAACCTGGAAACTGGGACTTCTAAGTTCTAATACTTTAATCTTAGGTCAGCCTAGAACATTGTCAAAATAGTGTATAAGCCAAATGGCAACACAGCTTGGAAAACCTGGGTCCCTGCATGGAATTTGTTTCATGAAGATAGGACTGGAATGTGAGATGCTGAAAGTGTTTCTTTAAAAAATAAAATCAACTTTACATCTGTCATCTGGTGATTGCTGCTTAGTATGAGAAGTAATGAACTTGATCCTTTTCATCCAGTCTAATACTTCTGTTAAAAAACTTGCTGTTTGGAGAGATGAGGGGAAGGCATAATTCTAATTAATAAATGATTCTTAAACAAAAAAATGAGAAAAAGGCTTCATTCAGCTCAACCCACATTGGCAGAGAGTTAAACAGCAACTTTGGCTGGTATTTTTCTGCTCCAAAACTAAAAGTTTTATTCAGGACTCTGCTGGAATTAATCATGGACTTAATTTCAAACTAAGCCAGAACTCTGTGTTCCCATGGGAATCCTCCAGCAGTTCCAGGATCACAGACACAAATCTTCCTGGTATTTTGAGGGCTAAGTGCAGGGACACAGTTCAGATGTATTTTCAGCATTTAATGTGGCTTTTGATGGCCTGGAATAACAATGAGGTGTTATTTTAGCATCTTGCAGTTGTTTGCTACAGGAGAAATTAGTGTAGGAAAGAAGCTACTAAAATACATTTAAAACTATTGATGTATATGGAATTACACATATAGCTGTATTTTATATTTTAAGAACTTTATTTTTTTTTATTTTCTTTTAAGGAATGTATCTTGTTTCCAAATACATACGGAAGAAAACAGACAGTGTGGTCATTTTTTCAGGAGAAGGATCAGATGAGCTGACACAGGGATATATATATTTCCATAAGGTAAATTTCTTCTCTATACAGAAAATCCTGGAGCTGCTTGTTCTTCCCTTCAGCAGCAAATCCCTGAGATTTCAGGGTGTGATGTTTGAAGATTGTCACAGCTGTTTGTTGAGACTTTATCCCAAGCCAAGGGATTTTATTTATTTGTCTAAACAAATCTTTCTTTTAATTTCAAAAACTGCTGAGACTTATTTCTTGTGTGCAATCTTTGCTACTTCTGAGACCACTCAATGATGACCACAACTGAAACACAGAACAGCAAGTAGTGATTCTCTCAGTGCAGCTGTATTGTCTGTGTGCTATGTACATGTCTCATTACAGGCACCATCACCTGAAGAAGCTGCAGAAGAGAGTGAGAGGCTTCTGAAGGAGCTCTACCTGTTTGATGTACTTCGTGCAGACAGAACTACTGCAGCACATGGGTAAAATGCAGTCTCTTGGATGCTGAGGACTCTTGTGATAGAAAAGCCTAAGATCTTAAAAGTTCTGTTGCTGCTCTGCCACTGGCATAGGAGAGAACTTGTGCAAATGCTGCAGATTCAATAGTCAGTAGCTTAATGGTGTCCATGTGGATCCCTTTCCACTGTTTCTTGAAAACAAACCAATGTGGATTTCAGAAATTACAGCAGAAATCTTTGCTTTGTTCAGTGACAGCTTTACAAACAGCTGCTGCAAATCCCAGTGAGCAACTTGGTAGTTCTCTAGGGGCAAGAAATTTTTATATTTTTTTTTTTTTCATGTGTTTTTGCTTACATGGAGCAAGAATTGTAAATCCTGCAGGACCATAGTCTCTAAATTCAGTGTACTGGAAGTTGTCCAGCAGATGGCACCATAAATTGAAATCTTGATTTGCTGACTGGGTACTTTCCAACTTCATGAATCCAATGCAGGTAGCCATCAATATGCAAGTGAAATTCCTTTTAAGCAAAAGCAGAAAACCTTGTGTTTGTGCCAGACAGGGGATGCTTAACTCTAATGGAATTTGTAAGCAGATTGTTGGATTAATTAAGTGTCTTTTCTATTTATTTTCCCTCTTTAGTCTTGAACTGAGAGTCCCATTTTTGGATCATCGTTTTACTTCTTATTATTTATCTCTCCCAGCAGAGCTGAGAACACCAAAGGTATGTAAAGCCAAGGTAGGGCTCAAGTGCAGCTTACAGATTCACTGGTGCATCTTCTAAGTGTGACCAGATGGCTGAATTCAATGGTTAAAACCTCTAGCCCAAGTCAAACATGCTCTTAAGAATTTTGCTGTATTATTGGACTATTGGGAACCCTTTTCTGACCAGACCTTCTGAAAGGAAACCATTTGTTAAGTGTTTAAAGCCACATCTTTGTGCTGCAGTTCCTCAGATTATTGACATTTTTTGTTGTTCTGCAAACAGAATGGAATTGAAAAATACCTTTTAAGACAGTCCTTTGAAGATTCCAACTTGCTTCCTAAAGATATACTCTGGAGACCCAAAGAAGCTTTTAGTGATGGTATAGCATCAGTAAAGAAATCCTGGTTTTCTATTCTTCAGGACTATATTGATCAACAGGTACAATACCACTTCATTTTGTTTTGTGGGTTTTTGTGTGGTTTTTGTTACTGTCTCTAACTTAAATGTGTTAGATCTGACTGCCAAGGGGAGACATAATTATTTCCAGTGCTGTTTATATTTATGTATTAATAAAGATTAAAGGAGCCTATGACAAAAATTCACACGTCAGATATAACTTTATTTCCAGTGCTGTTAATATTTCTGGATTAATAAAGATTAAAGGAGCCTATGACAAAAATTAGAGGCAGAACTTTCTGACATGTGAGACTTCTTTTTTGAACCTATGGGCATTCAGTGGTTGGTGAATCCTTGTGTCTTTAACTTGCACCAAACTGACTTGTAAAAATTAAACGTATCTGCAGCCTAATGAGTTTTGTGTCTCTAGGTTGATGACCTTCTGCTGGAAAAGGCAGTGGAGAAATTCCCTTTCAACCCTCCCCAAACAAAAGAGAGTTACTACTATCGTNATATTTCTGGATTAATAAAGATTAAAGGAGCCTATGACAAAAATTCACACGTCAGATATAACTTTATTTCCAGTGCTGTTAATATTTCTGGATTAATAAAGATTAAAGGAGCCTATGACAAAAATTCACACGTCAGATATAACTTTATTTCCAGTGCTGTTAATATTTCTGGATTAATAAAGATTAAAGGAGCCTATGACAAAAATTCACACGTCAGATATAACTTTATTTCCAGTGCTGTTAATATTTCTGGATTAATAAAGATTAAAGGAGCCTATGACAAAAATTCACACGTCAGATATAACTTTATTTCCAGTGCTGTTAATATTTCTGGATTAATAAAGATTAAAGGAGCCTATGACAAAAATTCACACGTCAGATATAACTTTATTTCCAGTGCTGTTAATATTTCTGGATTAATAAAGATTAAAGGAGCCTATGACAAAAATTCACACGTCAGATATAACTTTATTTCCAGTGCTGTTAATATTTCTGGATTAATAAAGATTAAAGGAGCCTATGACAAAAATTCACACGTCAGATATAACTTTATTTCCAGTGCTGTTAATATTTCTGGATTAATAAAGATTAAAGGAGCCTATGACAAAAATTCACACGTCAGATATAACTTTATTTCCAGTGCTGTTAATATTTCTGGATTAATAAAGATTAAAGGAGCCTATGACAAAAATTCACACGTCAGATATAACTTTATTTCCAGTGCTGTTAATATTTCTGGATTAATAAAGATTAAAGGAGCCTATGACAAAAATTCACACGTCAGATATAACTTTATTTCCAGTGCTGTTAATATTTCTGGATTAATAAAGATTAAAGGAGCCTATGACAAAAATTCACACGTCAGATATAACTTTATTTCCAGTGCTGTTAATATTTCTGGATTAATAAAGATTAAAGGAGCCTATGACAAAAATTCACACGTCAGATATAACTTTATTTCCAGTGCTGTTAATATTTCTGGATTAATAAAGATTAAAGGAGCCTATGACAAAAATTCACACGTCAGATATAACTTTATTTCCAGTGCTGTTAATATTTCTGGATTAATAAAGATTAAAGGAGCCTATGACAAAAATTCACACGTCAGATATAACTTTATTTCCAGTGCTGTTAATATTTCTGGATTAATAAAGATTAAAGGAGCCTATGACAAAAATTCACACGTCAGATATAACTTTATTTCCAGTGCTGTTAATATTTCTGGATTAATAAAGATTAAAGGAGCCTATGACAAAAATTCACACGTCAGATATAACTTTATTTCCAGTGCTGTTAATATTTCTGGATTAATAAAGATTAAAGGAGCCTATGACAAAAATTCACACGTCAGATATAACTTTATTTCCAGTGCTGTTAATATTTCTGGATTAATAAAGATTAAAGGAGCCTATGACAAAAATTCACACGTCAGATATAACTTTATTTCCAGTGCTGTTAATATTTCTGGATTAATAAAGATTAAAGGAGCCTATGACAAAAATTCACACGTCAGATATAACTTTATTTCCAGTGCTGTTAATATTTCTGGATTAATAAAGATTAAAGGAGCCTATGACAAAAATTCACACGTCAGATATAACTTTATTTCCAGTGCTGTTAATATTTCTGGATTAATAAAGATTAAAGGAGCCTATGACAAAAATTAGAGGCAGAACTTTCTGACATGTGAGACTTCTTTTTTGAACCTATGGGCATTCAGTGGTTGGTGAATCCTTGTGTCTTTAACTTGCACCAAACTGACTTGTAAAAATTAAACGTATCTGCAGCCTAATGAGTTTTGTGTCTCTAGGTTGATGACCTTCTGCTGGAAAAGGCAGTGGAGAAATTCCCTTTCAACCCTCCCCAAACAAAAGAGAGTTACTACTATCGTCAGCTCTTTGAGAAGCACTACTCAGGGCAAAGCAGCTGGCTGCCCCACTACTGGATGCCAAGATGGGTTCAAGCTACTGATCCTTCTGCTCGTACTTTGAAACATTACAAGTCAGCTACCCAAGAATAGGCTGTTGAAATTACCCCCAGATAAAGTGCTGCAAGCAATTTGCATGCACTCTGCTCTAAAAACAAAAAAACCCCAACAAGAAATGGTGCAAACCTAAAGCTGAAATGGTCTCTAAGATGCTGTTGGAAATAAGAGCTTTCTGTGGTTAGTATACTGTTAAAAATACACCCTTCTGTACCAAAACTTTGCAACTCATGGGAAATACTTCATGGACAAGGAGCTGCCTTTTTTTGGCAGCTCTGTTCCTTATGTGACCTTGATTGTATTCATTTGCCTTGCAGCCATTTAATGTATTTTAATGTGAGCTGTGTTTTGAGGACTTTAATGAGGCTCAAGTGAGGCAAACTGCTGCAGGTCCTCTGAGCAGAGGGGACTTTGACCTTAGCTCTTTGGTGCTTTCTGTTCCTGGCTGTGGGATTTAGATAGTCTGCCTATATTCTTCTCTTCTGAATGTCTTATCATTCCTGAGAACCTTGGTCTGGCTTTCCAAAGGTATGTAGATACTCATAGCTATGCAGAGATGCTTACTAGAGTTTATAATAGTGATGGTGTTGGGTGTTATTTAATTGAATTAATGGAAATCTTTTTTGTTGCCACTTTGCTGTTTTGAATCTTATACCATCAGTCTAAAGATAACTCTGTGTTACTGAAGAGTGGAACAGACAAGAGAAGCTGAGTTATGTTGTTGCTTTTAACTCAAAGCCTTCCTTTTTTAGATGTAATTATTCTTCCTGAAAACTGAGTGTTAACTGGGTGATTTCTATCAGTCTGATGGAAGTTGCATGACTAAGCATTTTAAGAGTTTTTTTCACTTACTGTGAAGAGCTTTTCCACCTGATGAAGAACAAGTAGCCAGTGTTGCTGCCCAACTGCATGTGGCCAACTGTTTGATGAACCAACTCTCCAACTACAGGTTTTAGTCAGACAAGCCAACACTGAAGACAATGGGATCAGACACCTTGCTTGGAAAAAGTTTCTTCAGAAACCACAAGAACTAATACCCTACTGAAAAACATTGACTTTTTACCCAGGACAACATTTTATTAACTACTTGTGCATGGAGGCTCCTGTTTTAAAGACAAAGGGTGGTTAAGAAATACACAGGTGCTGTGGATTGACTTCTTTAGCATCATGTGCTCTCTCAGACAAGTCTAGTTTACTGTCCCTCTTGACTAGGAAACCAAAGCCACTTGTTGATTAAAAGATAAAATATAAGCAAGTCTGGTTTAAAATCTTTGTAAAATGCCTGATTGTCTTATTTATTACTCCCCCCTAATGCTGGTCTGAATCTCTGTTCCAGAAACCTTACTGAAAACTTCCAGAGGTACTGCAGAGCTCATCAACTGTGTTGCTGTATGGCCAGTAGTGGTCATATTTTGACATAAACTTGCACATACTATTTATTTATGAATATATGATGAGTAAAGTAGTGTGTTCCTGCAGGCTTTTTTACTTATGGGCTGTGTACTTGGGGTTTTGTGATATCTTTGAAGCAGTAGGTAAGTCTGGAATGTCTCCAGAGCAGGAGACTCCACAACCTCCCTGGGCAGCCCCTGCCAGGCTCTGCCACCCTCACTGGGAACAAGTTTGTCCTTCTGTTTCCCCTCAACCTCTTGTGCTCCAACTGACTCCCATTGCCTCTTGTCCTGGCACTGGATGGCACTGAGCAGAGTCTGGCTCCATCCTCCCTACACTGCCCTGAACATATTGACAGACACTGCTGAGCTCCCCCCTCAGTCTCCTCCAGACTAAGAGCCCTGCAGCTTTGCCCCAGGGAGCCAGAGGCAGACACACTTCCAAGAACAGCATGGCAAAGTTGGAATTTGGGTCAAGAGTTGATTCGAGGGAATATTTATATTTTTTTCTTTTTTTTTTCTTCCAAGCCAGTAGATGGCAGCCGCTGGCAGCAGGTCGGTGCATCCAAGCTCTTCATCCCTGCAGAACATCCTCTCCATCCTGCTCTCCTTGTGCTTTTAGCCTGGTCTTTCACACACGCCTGGCAGTGTGATTTGTGCATGAGCACAAAAGAAAAAGGTGGTTTAATTGATCTTACATGATACTGTGCTGAACTTCTCATGCTGGTGCTGCAGATGAGAAGGCAGCTAAGAGTTAAATGCATTGGTATTGAGGGCATTCAATATTCAACTTCAGAATAATTAATAATAATAATTAAGAATAATTAAGAAAACTGTCATGGTATTAAAAATCTGAAATGTGAGTTAAAACGGGTGCATTTTCACTAGAACTGGCATTTTATAAGATAATAACAGTTGGGAAAATAGCAGTTAATCTTACCCTTGAAGTTCTGGGGTTTTTTTTCCCTATTTTTGTCACGTGGAATTGGAGGATTTCAGACAGGCAGAGAGAACACTACAAGTCCTACTAGGAAGTTTTATAGATGTACACCAGAAAGGCTTCAGGCTATCCCTCTGCTTTTTTTTTTTCCCCTCAAAATAATAATTTAAATCTATATATATGTGCATGGATTATAAAATGCAGTGCATCATAACAATTTGAAAGGTTTGCTGTTTATGTCAATGGCCAATCCAGTTGTTTCTGTGAGTTCTGGGTGATGATGCACAGTGGCAGCCTGTGTCTAACTGAGCATCCAGACTCAAACCTGTCAGGAAACAACATTCCCCAGCAACCATTGGTGGAATAATGACAGTGTGTAGCTGCCTGGCTGATTTGATAATCACAACCTTTCCCCTGCTCCAGAGGGGTCTACTGGTTGCTTTATTGTTGTTTTTGTGTTGGTTTGTTGGGTTCTTTTGTGATACAGGGTGCTTAATTAAGGAATATTCCACCAAGGTGAAGGTAAAGTAATAGCTTAGTATTTTAGAGAATTGTAATCCTAGGTGTATATGAGATTATTGGACCTGACCTCAGTTCCTGCACCATAATCATCTTGCAGAGGTCAAGAGGAGAGTCAGAATGATCTGGTTGCAAAAGCAGCCTCCCTTTCTGCTTCTGTCAAGAAGAAGTTCTCTATATTAATAAACTGTATTACTTAACATCTCTCAGCACTGCTCTTGAAAACTGCTCTTAACACCTGGGGTAAAATGTATATTGATACAAATTACTTTTGATTAAAACCATTATTATTTTAGCACAAAAAAGGAAGGGGGTGGCAGAAAGGAACATTCTCTTTTTAAATATTTAAATACTCATTATACTAAAGTGATACAAATTACTGGCTGACTGACAACTTACTAATAATAGCCTCAAAATGCAAATAGAGCTATTATCCCAATTGACACTAATTGGAACTCCTTTGGCAGCCTGGGAGGGGCAGGGCAGGAAGGTTTGATTGTTTCCTCAAACTGAAATTGAGTTGGTAAGGAAGCACGGGAGGGATGTGCTGTGGATAAACAGGTTGCCATCTGCAGACATCAAATATTGTTATATTTCAAGAACACAGCTTGAAGGGCTGTTTTTTGGGCCCGTTTTGGCCCAGGGAGGTTGTGGAGTCTCCTGCTCTGGAGACATTCCAGCCCCACCTGGATCTGTTCCTGGGTGACTTGGTCTAGGTGATGATCTTCTAGGTCCCTTCCAACCCCTCACATTCTGTGATTCTATGAAATGCAGGAATTATTGTATATTTTTCTATAAGTTTCAGTGCTCTGTAAAGTTGAAGACAAAAGGAGTAGCTAACACAAGGTGACTCTTCTCCTCCCAGCATTTTGACAGTTTTGAGAATCTGTGATTGAGTTCTAGTGTACAAACATATGGAGTGCTGACAGTGCCAGGTGCTCATTTAGAAAGAAAAAAACAACCAAACCAAACCAAAAAAACCCATATATTAAACCCACAAAATTTTGCAAGAGACTGTACCTGCATTTTATTTTTCCTTCTTTCTAAATAACTTTACAATTTTCCACTTAACCTATTGCCTGGAAACTTTATTTCTTTTTAAGCATAAAATGTAAGTTTTATATAATCATATGACTGCAGGATATGGCACCTGTGAAAAACATCAGAAGGGAGATGTGTCAGCACTGCCCCAGTGCTGGTCATTTCTCAAGGAATTTATTGAAAAAGGTTTTGAATAACTAGTATAATGAATTATAAAACAATTGTTCTTATTGACAAAAGAAAAAAGAACAGGTTCCATTAGGCTATGTAGATCATCTATAAAATCTGCTTATGTTAAACAAATATCTTTGAAATCTAATATTAGTATTGTATCAGTAATGAAGCCATAGGACTTCCCTTGATGGGTGATGTATAGTGGGCTCATCAGGTTGTGCTCAGCACAAACACTATTGGTGGCAGGGAAAGTAAATGTATAATTTGGGTATCTGGTATTGTTCTGTTTGGAAGTTTTACTTATCTATTCTGCAGCAAAGCTGGGGTGTTTTTGCTGATAAATATAAATTATCTGAGCTGGGAAGTGGTCCAGCCCAAATTAATTCTGCCATTGTAATGGTGAATGCTGGATGAGATTTGCTTTTCATATCCAGTACAACAAATCTTCTCCTCTGCAGCACAGGTAGAAGCAACCCTTCTGTTTCTCTTCCAGCAACTGTGTGCATAGAAAAAGGTCGAGGAAAATAAGTTGTATGTTGTGCAGCTCTGCCTTCTTTTCCAGATGATTTTTATAAACCAAGGTGTCAAGGTTTAAGGTGACTCAAACCAGCAGCCAGCAGGGCACCTATGTGCAGAGCAGCAGGTCCTGTGGCCCACAACTCTTTGACCTCCTTGCCACTGCACAGACCCCTCAGCATCATTGCACCCACTGACCCCCTTCTCTGAAACTCAGCCCACACCCCAGTCCTTCTTCTAACCATGCCAGACAGCATCACAACAACAAAAAAAGTAGTTTGGGAAAAATAAACAGCATTCAACGTTATTCTTCAGTTATGTGCTACACTTCTATTAAACTAAAGTGTATGGGTACATCAGATGAGTAATAAAAAACCCAAGCTAAATGCATATGCACATTTTTCATCTTCAAACAGCTAACGGCAGGTATATGCAAAATACCTCTTAAAATATCTTTTCTATCACACTGAAAACTTCATTTCTCAGTTGGACCCATTGTGTAACTTAAAAGACACATATACAGCCTATTTTTCTCACAGCTAGGCAGAAAATCTGTCACCATTGTTTGATTCCCTACCAACATGGCTTTACTGTTAACTTTTGCTTTGAAATGCAGTCTTAATGTAGCCACTCCTTAAGTGTATGTTCCTTCAGTAATTAAAGTGTATCTCCTCCAAGCATGTTTTGGTTCCAGAAGAATTTTAATGCTTTGGTACAAAGAATGACAGTATCATTGTTTTCTGAGTATTCTACTAGTGAAAATCCCAGCCCAAATGGAATGTTTGTGATTACAGGTGTTCTGTTTCTCAGTTAGGTGTTTGCTATGCAAACTAGTTAATGTAGAAAACAGTGTTAAAAGTATATTAACATATGTTGATGTAGGTATGTATTTTAATTTTTTTACAGCTCTGCTTCTGAAATAACTATGTAATAAATGGTTTAGATGGAAAAAACCCCACAATAACAACAAAAAATATCTTTTTTTTTGGTTGGTTGTTTGTTTATCAGAGAATTGCTTAACTTTTTACCTTATCCTTTATAATTTCCTATGTTTCTTTGCAATTTGGGCAGCACCTTGCAGAAGTGGCTGCTTAGGTACAGGGGGTGTATTTCAATTCTAGCTCAACAAATGTTGTTACCTCTGGCCAACCCACCTCATCCTGCTGGGCTTCTTCCCTTCAGGCTTATGGAAGGGCATGGAGCACCCTGAGAGATGAAGAATTTGGTTTTTTAATAGTCTGTTCATGCTTCATTTTTTTTCTATATGCAGTAAGTGGTGATATTTTTTAATTTGGAGATGGATGTGGAAAACAAGAGGTGATGTTTGTTGCCTGTTCTCTGTGTAACTCTCTTTAAAAAGAGCTTTCTGAGCTGATGAGTTGCTGTTTTATTCTGACAGAAACCAGATACCTATCAAGGATGGAACAGTGATAATTTTTAATGAAGATAATAATGATTTTCATACAGCCCAGATGTCCCTCCCATTGACAAATGTTTCACTCTAGCCTCTTCCATAAACATAAAGAGAATAATGCAAAGAAAGATGTAGCTAGGATTGAGGACATTTGTATGCTTGCTAACAGAAAACAAAACAACAAAAAAACTAAACACTACCTTTAAAAACATTCACTACTCTTCCAGAAACAACTCTTTTCTATAAAAGGAGTCAGTTTGGAGGTAGCAGAAGACACAGAGCTGTACCAGCATCACCAGCCCCTGCTTCCTTCCAGGGCAGGAGCTGCTATGTGCTCTGGGACACATTTGTTAATGCAGTCTGTGATATTATGACTAAGGGAACTCTTCAGGCTCATCATGGAAAAATTTGGTCCTTACTGAAGTTCACTGGGACTTGCTTGGTGTTTCTTTGTGCTAAAGGATCTCTAAGCCATAGTTTAAGAAGGCACAGGGACAATGTCTGCATTTAATAATGGCTCTTGGTAGCTCTGAAGGAGCTGCTACTGGCATTCTATAAAGAAAAAGCATTTTTAAGAATCACATTAATAATTTTTAAAGCCTCTTGATGATATACTGCTCTAGCTAATGATGTCTGAGGGCTGGGTTCCTCACAAAAATATCTGTCCAGACATTTCCAGATTCTTCCTTTCCTTTTGGTTGGGACCATGCTGAAGAAGACCAGCTTCCTAATATGAACACAGCAAAGGACTCACTCCTGGCAGCCAAGTGGGCAAATGTTACAGACCCTGAGCATCCCTGGTGAGGTGCATACGAGGGGGCAGCCCCCTTCCCAGCTTTCCAGTTCATGGAGGCTCTGTGCATGATTGCTCTGGCTCCCCAGGGTAAGTTTGGCTGCATCTGCACCATAGAGGACTAGACTACATGCAATGGCAGAGTGATGGAGGTGATGGATGGAGCTGATTGTCTGGGTCGTGCTGGGGCAAGCTAGGCTGCTGAGAGCCTGGCTTCAGTGTCTACTGTCTGGGGGAAGGGGAGTACCTGTGTTGTGAGAGACATTTCCTACCAGAAGAGCTGCCCTGGTGCATCATTGGTGCAGATGGGTGATGTATTTCTGGGGGAAAGAGAAGCTAAAAGGGGACAGAGCAGGTTGTGATGTCAAACTGCCTCTAACACCTCTCCAGTGGGGACAATTGCTAGAATCACCCTGGGTTTACTCTTTGAGATTATTTCCTAGAAAGGTTTTTAGTGCTTTATTTAAAGCTCACTTGCATTTTGCTGACAGATGCCTGTGCTGCAGTGTTATTGATTTTCTTGTGTAGCCTGAGAGATGTCAGACTGCTGCCATGAGAAAAGAGCTAATTCTTTGTCCTGGTCCTGGCTGACTGTGGCAGAGATGGGGTTAGTGAAAGCACCTCCAAAGCCTCTAGAGGAGCTGTAGGGCTGGCATTGCCCAGCAATCCAAGGAATGAGTGGCCTGGGGCTGCAAGCAATGTTGAGCAACACCCAACAACTAAAAGTGTTTAAAAGATTCAAGAACCTCAAAAAGGAGATTATTTAAAAGTGGAATTATTTAAAAGTGCCTTTGAAGCACCCAATAATGTATATATTGTATACTACTAAATGTAGTAGTACTAATGTACTACTAAAGGCTGAAAAAAAAATAAAAATAAGAATTCCTGTTTGAGTTTCCAGGATGCCAGGCTGCCTGTGAGGACAAATGTTTTGGCTTGGAGCAGGGTGGGAGTGAGCTCATGGTGGAGAACAGGCAGGATGCCTGTCAGATGTGTGTGATTCATGCACCTCCACATCTGGCCTGGTCACAGCCCTGAGGTGGCACAGCTGGATTGAACAGTCCCTGCCACTGCTGAAATATGAGGGAGTTTTTGTATTGTTAGTAGAGTCAGATGGAACATTTCAAGCTGTGCCTTGCTGTGTGTTTGGCTTATTTCTAGCTTGGAATATTTGTACAAACATAGAAATGAAAGCCAGTTTTTTATTTTATTGATCAAAACTTTAATTAGCACAGATCTGACATTATTTTGCCACCAGAAATTAAAATTATCCTTTTCAAATGCCAAGTTAAACCCACTCACTAGACAGCAATGTAACAGGAGAATATTTTGATGCCAGAGGGCCAGCTTTTCCTTCTAGGGAAGATGATGGTGGCACAGTTTATATGCTTGAGGGAAGGGATCCAGATGTCAACCTTGACAGGCTTGAGGAGTGGGGCCACGTGAACCTCATGAAGCTCCACAAAAGCTGAACATGAGCTGTGCAGCCCCTACTAGGTTGGAAGTGGAATATGTTTTAAGCATGGGCAGTCCTAGATGCTGTTCCTAAGGGAGAACTTACATCCCCTTAATCTTAAAGGGTACAGCTGTGGGGATGCTCCAGGTAAACTGGAAAATAGAGGTTGCTGAGTTCACTTCCAAATTGAAAAACATCAGCTAGTTAATCACGCTGGATTTTTATTCCAAAAATATTTTATTCTAAAATCTGATTTCTATATGCTGGCTGTTTTCACTGCTGATTCATCTGTGATGAAAGCTTGTATGAGAGCATCAAGCAGGAAAGTATAGCTTTAACAGGTGGAAAAAAATATAGAGCTCCAGATGCTTTGGCATCTGCTGAGAGGGATGTAGTATTGTGGGACTGTGCTGGAAATACAATAACCAGACCTATAATGAAAAATATAATTGCACTAAATTATTTTTTTTTCCCTTCTATACTGCAGGGATTCAAGCTAACAGGTGCTTTTATTGTAAATCTTTCAGATAATAAACCTGCAATAGTGGTTGAATTCCACAGCAAATTATTCCACTTGGAGCTGGGGGTTACATCAAGCCATTTTCATTCAGTCAATACACTTCTTCATTTCACTCAGGTTTAGGATGGGTGGCATCTTTTGTGCAATCCCAGGACTGCCCATCTCCAGCAGTCAATGCCCCAAACACTTGCCAAACCTGCACTAGGAGCCTCACAGCCTCCCTCCAAAAGAAGTCCTTAACTTGGGGTTGCTTTCCAGCCTCAGACCCCTGTCAGATGCATCCAAGCCTCATTCCAACCCAACGTGGGAAATAACTCCATCACTATCACAAAAGAAAGTTATGTTGCAAAATCCCCGGAGGAGTTTTTATTTAAAACATTACTATCATAAAATTCCAGGCTATGAAATTAAGACCCCCAGATCCCCACTCAAACCTCACCCAGCCCCTTTGTTTTAAAATATATAGGTACATAGTCACAAAAACATAAAACATGCTGCAACAATACAAATATATTTTTTTTTTAATACAGAAAGTACAGTACATTATAAACCATGAAAACAAATTGAGGCAGTGGGCTGTACATCAGCTCTGTTCTGCACTGGAGCTGTGAAGCTGACAGACTGGCTTTCAATGAACCAAAGAGTGTTTTCTTTGTTTAGTGAACATAACTTTCATGGGTCATATCAAACAATGTGCTTTGTTGTGAGACATCACCAGGGTTGCTGGTCCTTTCAGAACCACAATGCACCTACACAACATGTATCTCTGCCACAATATGAAAAAAAATAAAATTTTGAATATACAACTCAAAAAAAAAAACCCCAATCCTATCCATTATTAATAAATAAATATTCCATACAGTGGTTAGCTTATATTACACCGCATTGGCCATTGGAACAAATGAAGTTTAATAAATAATGCACAAGAGTGTCTCATTTACGCCTCTGCTCATAATTCTGTGCTATGCTCCTTTCAGAGGATCCTGCAAAAAAACAACAAAACAAAGCAGAATGAAGCACATGGTGCAGCCTCACATCAGCCTTTGCAAGCATCCCACAGCCTGCTGGGTTGCTGCCAGACCTCATCAGTGTTGGAAGTGAGATGAGGGCTCCCAACTCTGAGCTGCTTTGACTCCTCAGACCCCACTACCCTCTCCAGGAGGCTGAAGGGCTGAGCAGTGCTTTCTACCTCTCATCTATCAAGCTGGTTTACCTCCCAGTAATCCATCCAACTAATGGCATCTGAGCACTCAGATTGATCTGTGGGGAGCAGCTTTCTGCATTGACATGTCCACATTCTGCCCTGCACAGACAGCTCTTTGCCAGGTTTAAACCCTCCCCAAGCCCAGCATGCAGCAATACCTTCTACTAATACCCACAGCAGGAGCTGAGCAAGCCTCAGACTACTCCATGGACTAACTGCAGCCCAACACAGCCCTCACGAACATATTTTGCATTTAATAGCAGTAGATCTGTCCATCTTGCTTTTTTAAATTGGAAGGGAAACTCAGAGAGCCAGTCTTGAGCAGAGCCTGACCCCAGGGTGACTGTCTGCCTGTCAAAGAGTTATCTTTGCTTCCACCCAGAAGCTTATTGCTTTTGCAGGGTGTCCAAGGTGTACCCACAGCTGGGTGCAAGCTCACAGCTGGCTGGGGGGGTCCAGCACTGCATCCTGCAGGGAGCTGGCTTTTTTAACCAATGATAGTTTTAAATTAATGACAATTTTTCACCAGGCTCTATGCAAAATGAGCTTGCTTTCTCAGTGTGGATTGTCACAGCATCTGCACTGTCCACGTGTCTGGTTTCTAGCTTCTACCTGGAGGATGCATCCAGCAGCCTGCACAGCTCTGGAGCCAGTCAGAGCCAGACCCCATTTTCCCAACGCAGACACCAGAATGCTGGCATCCTGCTCTGGCACAGGAGGCTTTACACCAGCAGCACGTGCTGTAAAATCTCACACATTCCCAAGGGACTCAGGGGCTTTCTGCAGAAGAAAACCACAACAGCAAGGCATGGCTCCAGGTTAGGGTCCTGCCCAGTTCAGTATCTCAGCAGGGAGAAGTAAGGGCAGTTGTAGCACATGCTGCTGATCTTGCTTTGATTGCACAGTCCTTAGGATCTATCTTTTCCTCCAGAGGAGCAGAAGCAACCTCTTATTACTTTCCTCTCAGGGAACTGGGCAGAAAAGCAGTGAAATCTAGTTTTACCTGTCAGGCAGATATTACATAGCTCCACAGGGTAAAACTGCATTATGTCCCTTTGTTACAAACACCACATAACACTATACTGACTACAGCAGCAATTTTGAAATTAAGGCAATAAAATCTTTGCCTTTTTTAAACATTTGCTGTATTTTACTCCTTTAAATGCAATCCCAATGGAAACCAAACCTAGTTTATTACTTCCAGGCTATTTACTTTTGTGGTAATAGAGATATTTACAGGTATCATGTATTTAATAGCTATTGCCACCACAGATAAAATGGGATGAAATTATACATGATACAGAGCAACTTGAAAAATGGTACAGAGAGCAACATTATTATTCTGAACAGGGTTTAATTGAAAATAAAAGTTACTGACAGCCATAATTGCAGAATATAGATCACAAAGTGTATCCACATAATATAAAGGTGTCAGCTAATAATTTAACTTTTATCATCCATTTAGCAAAACAGTATTGCAGAGATTTGAAATACATATTAGGTTGGGTTTTGTTTGCTTTTTTAATTCCAATTCTGGGGAATTAACTGACAATTTATGGTTCCCAGTGGAGGATTTCCTCAGTACAGCCCTGTGGCAAAGGAAAGGTAGAGCTAAAGGTAGCCTGCAGTTACCCCCAGGGGTTGTGCATGAGGGAGAAGGATTCTGCCCTAGATGGATACTATGGGAAAATAACAGAAATCCACATTATCTGTTCAAAGCTTAACATGCTTGTTGATATTTACTTTTTTAAATTAAAATGAAAAGATGGAAAAGGCTGGGAATGTTTAACAACTTGACCTGCAGAAAGAGGTGGTGATAATGGCAGATATCTATCTGCTCTTCTACTTTCTGCTCCAAGTTTGAGGAATAATGATCTCCAGAGATGAGAATATCCATATTTCTGGGAAGATTTGGATTTGCATCACAAGTTTAAATGAGCTTTATATTTTCAGCCTCTGATTTTTTCTTGATATATCAGTAATTATTTTTTTTTCTTGTATTAGTACTTTGGAGGCCAGGAGAACATGCTGTTGGCAAGGACAGCATAGCATGGAAAGTGCTCTGAGAAATTCTTACAGCTCAGACCAGACAGATCCTATCAAACAGTGGAGTGAAAGATCCTGAAACATCTTGGTTAACAAAGAAAATCCTGATCCTTTTTCAGAGAACTCTGGGTCTACACTACATAAAGACTGCTTCTGCCATCCACTGGGAGAGAACAAAGAACAGACTGAAGATGCTATATATCACCAATACCAGATTTAGTCATATACATACCAGAATTTAAGGATCTTTTGCCCATTAGTCCAACAAAGGAGTCCGTTTTATGCCCTGAAAAAAAAAAATAAATATATATATATTTGGGGGTGGTTTAATACATTTTAAACAGGCAGGCTTTTAAGATAACGTGTTCTCATGAGAAAGGAAGACAGGATTCAAAACTCAGGCTCTCAGTCTAGTTGTTCACACTCACTCTCAACCAATGGAGAATGAAAATCCATCTGACTAATCAGACTGAACAGGTTAGACCATGCCACAGGCCAGTTAGTGGACATCTTCTCATTAACTGAGATAGACTTCTTGTTTTGTAGGGGGGTTTGGAAAAACAATGGCAAATAACCGGTCCTTAATTCCTTTCCCAGTCCAATTTGTATTGATTTGAGCAAATGCAGGAGGTGGCAGTGGCTTGGTGTAACCTGCATCTGTGTCATGCACCTCTTCTACCTGTTAGTGGCTTTTGCTGTAACATGGAAGAAAAATCTTCCTTGAAGGTCAGTCAGAGCCCTTCCTAGGGAGGAAACCAATAGGACTCTGTCTGAACACGTCTGAGCTAGACAGTCTGGCTCTATTTTTGGAATATTTATGAGTTCAGGTATTACCTTCCTGTCCCATTAGTACTCAAGGCACTGGATGTGTGGAAGGTAAATGACTCCAAGTGTTGGCCTACATTATGTACCAGATATAGTGGTAGCTATAGTTTCAGATAAAGAATGAAAAGGATCAATTTTTGAAGCTGACTTTTGAAACAAACTTAGAAATTAATCTCCTGAAATAATTTTGCTAGGCTAATTCATCTACAAAGCAAGATGAGTGCTCCTCAAACCTCACAGGTATTAATTCAAGCTGAAGCAGTTTCAGAAAGCTGATGACTAAAGTAAAAAAAAATACAGGTTATTTGGCATGAGCTTTATATCAGAGTCTGTAATTGGTCTTCCAATACAGAATCCTAGTGCTAAAATCTTGTGACCAATGGAACACCAGGGTAGTTATTGATCTCTGTGGGCAGAGAAAGTCTCACAGTATACAAGATAATTTTTATTTATTAAAAATCTTCCACCTTCTAAGTATCCTCAGATAAATTCAGAGAGCAAAACTACCACTAGTCAAGGTAAGTACCACATTGCTGATACCATCTCCCACTTGGTGTTACACAGGAGCAAAGAAAGTTATGCTTATCAATGGGGCAAGACAGGCAGCACATCATCAATCAGCCCCTGTTGTGAGCAGAGCTCTGATTCCCACCCAGACAACACTGAGGGCACAGGTACCTCACGTGCAATGACACGGCCTCTCCTGTGGAATCATTTTCAGGGATTTGAGAAATCACTATTCTAATTTTCCAGATTTTGCCATCTTAATTGCTCTTCTCTGAGCCTGGCAGTAAGTCTGCCTTGCCTATGAGAAAGGCTTACAGAATTCCTCCCGTGGGAAATAAGAGAGAGCTGCAACATCCACACATTAATGTGGATTGAAAGCTCAAAAACCTGTGGCAGCTCAGACGAGGCACAGGCTCCCAGCTGCACTCAGGGTGTTTGCAATCCTTTAACAGAACATTTCTCCATCACCAATGCTACCAGTCCTTAGCTGAACCCACTTACCTTCTAACTAATCCCCTCAAATTTGCTATTCCCTGTTTGAATATCTTCTAATAATTATTGAAATATTTTATTTTTTTAAAAACTTACTTTTGTGAGAGATCTGGCCGTATCCTGATTGGAATAAGAAAGGAAAAAGAAGAAAAAAAATAAAGTTGTTGGAGGTTTTGCATACACATATGATGTTACTGCAATACATTGAATAATCTAATANAAAATCTTCCACCTTCTAAGTATCCTCAGATAAATTCAGAGAGCAAAACTACCACTAGTCAAGGTAAGTACCACATTGCTGATACCATCTCCCACTTGGTGTTACACAGGAGCAAAGAAAGTTATGCTTATCAATGGGGCAAGACAGGCAGCACATCATCAATCAGCCCCTGTTGTGAGCAGAGCTCTGATTCCCACCCAGACAACACTGAGGGCACAGGTACCTCACGTGCAATGACACGGCCTCTCCTGTGGAATCATTTTCAGGGATTTGAGAAATCACTATTCTAATTTTCCAGATTTTGCCATCTTAATTGCTCTTCTCTGAGCCTGGCAGTAAGTCTGCCTTGCCTATGAGAAAGGCTTACAGAATTCCTCCCGTGGGAAATAAGAGAGAGCTGCAACATCCACACATTAATGTGGATTGAAAGCTCAAAAACCTGTGGCAGCTCAGACGAGGCACAGGCTCCCAGCTGCACTCAGGGTGTTTGCAATCCTTTAACAGAACATTTCTCCATCACCAATGCTACCAGTCCTTAGCTGAACCCACTTACCTTCTAACTAATCCCCTCAAATTTGCTATTCCCTGTTTGAATATCTTCTAATAATTATTGAAATATTTTATTTTTTTAAAAACTTACTTTTGTGAGAGATCTGGCCGTATCCTGATTGGAATAAGAAAGGAAAAAGAAGAAAAAAAATAAAGTTGTTGGAGGTTTTGCATACACATATGATGTTACTGCAATACATTGAATAATCTAATATAGAAACTAACTGCATACATATTCCTATTCCTGTATACATATAACTGTATTACATATTAACTTAAAGGGTAGTTAAGGTGATTTACAACTCCTTTTCTCTTTGAAAAAACTAAAAAAACTTTAGTTAAACCCACACAATTTAGATCTGATTAATTCCAATGTCTCAAGTCAGTTCTTAGATCTCTAAATGTGTGAAGAACAATTGTTCAAGCAGCAATTGTTTAGCCGATCCGTGAATTATCGTGATACTCCTTTCTGGTCTTTAATTGCTGTAATTGGTAGGCATTTAGCATTTTAATGGGAAATCCACTTTTTTTTCCCGTCGGAAAGTTTGAATTTTTTTTTAACTTTTTTTTTTTTTCCCCCCACAACGAAACAAACCGACCCGAAAACCAACCAAATAGCATCCCAACTTCGCAGAAAGGTTTAAGCTTTAAAACCGCCTGACGGCTGCGGTAAAGTTCAGTGCGGCAGTAGCAGCAGCATGCGGAGGGGCGTGAGAACCCCACCCCGGCTCACCCGCATCCCGCTTGCCCATGAGGCCGAAGAACTGCTGGGGCCGGGGTCTCCGGGCCATCCTCTGCAGAAAGTGCTCCAAGGGCAGCGGCAGCTCCTCCTGCGGGGCGACAGCGGCCGGAGCTCAGCGAGAACCGTCCCACCCCGCCCGGCTGGCACCGGCCCCCTCCCCGCAACCGCTCCCGCATCCCCGCGGGCGCAGCGGCGGCGGCCGGGGCTCACCTTCGCCTGGTCGCCGTCGGACCAGTCAGACCAGTAGCTGAGGTCGTCGGTGGCTCCCATCTCCTCGGCTAGCGCCTGTGCCGAGGCCAGGAGGAGCACGGCGAAAGCCAGCGGGAGTCTCATCGCCGCCTCGACGTCCTGCGGAGGGCAGAGGGTGAAGCGCCGGGACCCGGAGCTTCGTCGGGGGGACGCGCTCGGGGGTGTGCACGCACACAGCCCTGCACACGCATCCCACCCCTCGGTGAGCACCTAGATGCGCTGTCCCTCTCACACACAGCCGTACACACACTCACACTGCTGCATGCGCCCCTAGATATACCCGCCCCATACAGAGACTTGGATACAGCACACGGACAGACGAGCATCCAGAGTTCCCCTCCTCGCAGTTACACACACTTAGACACGCTCTCACACACAGATATGCATCTAGATAGTCACACCTTCCCATAGATGCACACCCAAACAGATAAATCCTCCTCAACGCCCCTACTCAGGTATATACTCACACAAACAGCTGCACACACCTACGTGGAGACACAGCTCTCCACCTACAGAGAGACACAGGTGCCTAGAGGTACAAAAACACCCCTTCGCACACCCAGCTGCCCGCACTGGGACGGGCACACAAACCAGACCGCTGCTTGCACAGACACACACGTGTAGACACTCAAGTACTTATAGGCATCCCCCCCCATAGACGCACACGCACACAGACCCCCGCACACGCCTATAAGCGGACACACAGAGGCTCACAAGCACACACTCTCAGTAATTTATAGACAAGAACATCATCACGCATACAGGTACACATGGATGGACAGACAGGCGGATGGACAGACGGACAGACACTCTCCCGGGGGCACACGCACCGTCTGTACCGGCGAGGACAGGCGCTGCTCTCCGTGCGCATTGGCCGTCCGCGGGAGCTCTCCCCACTTTATATACCTGGTGACGGGGAGGGCCGAGGCAGCCTCATTTGCCTAAATGCAATTACCCCCCCGTTTTATCATCCCAGCCCCGTGACAGCCCCCGCCCCGCCGAGCAGCCCCCGCCCCTCTCCTGGTGCTGCGGAGCTTCCCGGAGGTGCCCGGGGCCGAGGGGCGGCTCCCCCCGCTCCTTCCAGCTCCGAGCCCCCGGGGCCGCCCCGTCCCGGCCGGAGCCAAGACCCGCCCCGGCGCTGGGTGCAGGGCGCAGGTACAGCTTGCGGATGCAAGGGTGCAGATGCCGCTTTTCGCTTTCTCAGTGAGGGGACAGCGGCTTTCCGCAGCGAGGGGCACCGCCGGGAGGGCGAGCGGTGGACGGGGGAGCAGGGACAGCGGAGGGCACGCTGGCAGGGCTGCCTCCCGTGCCTGGGCGAGCTCCTTCCCTCCCCGGGTCCACCTTCCCCTGTGCCGCTGCCGAGGCAGAGCCGGCCCGCGGTGGGAGAGCGGCGGGAGCAGCAGCGAGGGATGCGCGGAGGAGGGATTCGCGCCGCGGGTGCCGCTCTGGAGAGCCGGGCACCCCCAGGCTGGTGTGTGCGCTTCCAGAGGGACTGCCAGCTCCGGGCAGCACACAGGCACAGCGGGACTGGCCGCTCTATGGAGTGAATGTCTTCACTGGAAACCAGCCAGTCTCTCCAAGCAGCACATCCCTGCCTTCACTTTGCTCCTAAAACAGCTTTGTGTTGCTGCTGGCATTCAGCTTGGACAACTGTTTAGGTTGTCTTCCATTTCACAGTTGTTCCACCTTATCTCTCCAAGGTCAGTTGTGCACAAGGCTTGTCAGGTAACCTCAGTGTTCCCTCAGCATCTGTGTTGTCGTGGTGCATGGTACCACAGCCTGCCACATCAGGCACTTTGAGCAGAGTTTAGCAGGAGCTGATGGAGTTTCTTTTGAGAAAGGAGTGCTCAGGAGTTGGAATCAGCTCACTGGTACCACCCCAGGACAGTATCATTACAGAATCACAGAGTGTTAGGGGTTGGAAGGGAGCTGGAAGATCATCTAGTCCAACCCCCCTGCCAGAGCAGGGGCACCTAAACCAAGTCACAGAGAATCTTCCATTGAGGTGACCTTGCTGATAGTGACAGAAAACTGTGGACCCAGGAGGGACCTGGCAGCTTATTTGATAAATAAAAACATGATTAATAGTTCCAGGCCTCCCTGTTACCTAGAAATGCTCCCTGGGACTCGAAGTATTCCTCAAAGCACAGACAGGTATGGAACCTATTCCCAGCTTTTGGGTGTGTCTACACTTTGTATATAAGACTCTCCACACAAATAAGAAAGATTATGTCCCAGTGATCTGAAGGTCCCTCTGAAGTCAATATGGGGTGCTTGAGAGGGTAATTTAGGAAAAGAGTGGTTTGGAGGAAGCTGGAGAGGGACTTATGAAGCCCAAGCACCTGCTGTGGGCACCTCTATGGAGACCTCGAGTATGGGCAGTGTAAATTGGGTGGCTTCTCCTCCTACCTGTCAACAAGCTGGAAGATATGACATTGTTTAGCAACTCTGGGAACCTAAACCATAAGATTTTCATGCTGCAGCTTTTCAGCATTCCCTTTGACGTGTGAACTTTGAAGACCCATGAAAGAAAATAGTTTTCTTGTGGGATTTTTTATTATTTTTAAATTTTTTATTATGCATTTCTCTTTACTGGAATGACAACAGAGCAAAAGGTCAGATATATCAAACCAGGCTTGCCAATCCTATGATTGTTGATGAAGCTCATGTTTTACAGAAAACCTGCAAAGTCCCTGCAAACTTCTTGTGAAGTAAATTTCTATCATCCAGATGTCCATGATAAGTATGATAAATTTGAACTGAAAGGTCCTATCTGTTCTGTACTTCAGTGTTTTATCACAATGGATGTAATCACAGCCTGACTTATGAAATTACAGGGATTTTCTCTTTTTTTTGAGAGAGCAAGAGATGGAAAATTAAAAAGCAGACCTTTCTATTCTTCACAAATTCTGATGAATTCAACTACTTTATTTCAGACCTATATAATAGTTTAGGTGGGAGTAAAAAAAATTACTAACAGGTCAAGCTCACTTTTCTCAGTTTCTAAAATAAATTGACTGCTTAATCCTTTTTGACCTGCAATGCCCAGACATTACACTATGAACTTTTCAGGAAGTGAGTATATTTCATGGCTAATGAGCAAAAGTGATTCCTAGGAAGACTTTCTGAGATCATTTTTTAATGTGTGGAGGGGAAAGTGGGCTCAGATAACAGAGCAACAGCTACATCCTGACCTAGAAGCAGCTGAAATTCTTTTTGCTGCCCAGATCCCACCCTCCTGTTACAGTTAGACCATGTGATTTCTAACAACTAGCATGACGATTTTTGTTCATGAATTAAGAAACCATTAGACCCAAAGTAACCCAAATTGGGGTTAATGTTTCCTGTAGAAGTGACAGAGAAAGGTGCTTTTGGTGTTCTTATCCAGATATTTCCCTAAATGAGTTTAGGAGCTAGATTAAAGGTACTTGTTGTGGCCTGAATCTCAACACTAATGGAAAACTATTTAGAAAGCAATTGCCTATGAAGCATACCTCAGAGAATTGCTATTTTGATGGCTTTATTATTATACATTCTGTGTGATGATCCTTGTGAAATGTTTATTTGAATTTTATGATGATGTGCTGGTTTCCAGTAAAAAGTCCAATTATTTAATGATAGGATCCATTGGCTGCTAAAGTGTTATCAAGTGATTCTTATCATGTGAACAAACAGCTAATATACTTCAGGAAAAAGAGCAAATTCTCTGTGCCCATGTAAGATCTTGTGCAAATCTGAATTCTTCTGGTATATGCAATTTCAGAGCACTGCCATGAAATGAATGCATTTGGAATGGTTCTTCAGTGGCCTGATGCTATCCAATTATATGCTATATACTTAAAACTAAAGCCTAACTCTTATATGTATTGACATCTCTTTTTATCCCTTTACAAACAACAAGGATCTGCAAACAACAGAGACAGCCCCAGAACAGTTAGTTATGTTATATAACTTCAAAAAATTAGGGATGAGATGCAGTCTTCCTAAGCACAGTGATCCTCTCTGTAGCTCTGATTTCTGTCGTGACATTGCAAATGTTCCTATCCAAAGATACAACTTTATAAACATTGGAAAGAAGGACCATGATTGATGACTTCTTACATTTCTCATAGGTATGTGTCTCCAGGGGAAACAAAATTATTTCGATCACAGATGAGGAGTCTTTGTAACACGGTGATTGATTTTGACACTGCAAGATAATTTATTGGCAAAGAGTCCGAGTGGCATCAGAAAAATTAACAGAACTTGCAACAGCATCTTGATTTTCTAATTAAGTGCAGCCAGGTTAGTGATTTATTCTTTCACCTGTATTTTCATTTTCACATTACAAGTTGGTCATCTTTAATTTTTCCTGTAATGAAGGTTTACATTTTCAGAGCATATGCTTGTACATATTAATGTATATGAAACATATGTGAAAATTATGCATCTTTCCCCTCCCCCCAGTCATAAAAACAGAGAGATGATTCTTCTGCTTGTGAAATCAGACATTGTAGTTCCATTTTATTGTGCTCACAAGCAGGCATAGAAGGGGAGCAGTGAGATATGCATGTCCCTTTCCTGGGCATTCAGAAGCAAGGCTGATCTCACACTCAATTATCTGGGAAGAGGTGGCAATGTGATGTTGGTCTCTGGTTCTTATTTAGAAAGGTTAATGGATTTCCCTGCTCTTCTGATCCATGTTATCTTTTAGACTCCCATCACTGTTCTCCATCCTGCCAAGACACTGGTATCACATTTTACCTGGAGTGAGCTTCTTTAACCCCAATCTGAGGCTCACTTCTGCTCATGCTAAATTAAACATACAGGTGGGTTGCAGGACCAGCTGAAATGAAAATAAATGTCAGGCTATTAAGATACTAAATGTAAACATATTAATGTAAAATTGAGGGCAAGATTATCCTTCTAGCCTAGAGCTCTACAGGCAATCTGCTGCAAGAAGAATAAATGCAGTCCTGTCAAGTTTCTTGAGCTTCTTGTGATATCACGTCCTTGGAGAAAAAAAGAAACAAACACAAACCCCTTTGCTCTCAACCATTTGGAGGTCTCAGATTGAGAGAAGCAAATCTGTGCAAATCCGTCTCTAAATCTGAAGAGCTGGGAGGGAGGTGGTGAGGATAAGGGCCTCTGTGGCATTTCTAGACCTGAATTAATTAAAAACAAAAGTGAGAAGATCTGGACTTGCAGCTACTTGGAGGAGATGCTTTACCATAACCCACCGAATAGTTTTCTCAAGAAACATGGAAGATGAAATATTAGCTGGTTTTTTTTCTCAAAAAAAGAAACCCAACAGCAAATGACATTTTAACAACACTTTTTAATAGCAAATACAGGATGTTATTTGCTTCACAGGGACAGTGTCTGCCTTTTCTAAATGTGAACCCATTTTTTTTTTCCCCGCATTTGGCATCAACCAACAGAATGGCCAGAGGCAACCACAAAATGTGTCACAAATTACTTCCAGAAGATGAGGCAGATTGTGATCATCACTGGCCTGGGTTTGATCAGAAAAAAACTGCAACGTGAACTATCCTCACTGTGCAAATGACCCAGAGCTGCCAAAAAGCAGACACTTCGGATAACTACGCTCACCACTCTTGGGAGAAAACTGCTGACACTGCTTCGTTCTTTTGCAGAGACTCTGTTTGTCTCCTGAATACTGATTAGATTACAAATATATTTATAAATCAGTTGATTTGATTCAAACTGAGCTTTCTGAGTCTGGAGATCGCTCTCTACATCTTTGTGCTTCGGTTGTCCAAGTTTATTTGAAAACTCCTTCACAGTGAACTGTGAGGGTAAAGGGAGAGTTTAAACTTAGCAACAGGAGAAAGCAAAGAGCTCACTTTGAATCTAGCCCCAGGGCACCTTCTCTAAATCATCTGTATGGGAAGGAGAGTCTTTTCTCAGAGACCCCTCAGAGACTGGCCTTGGTCTTACTGAATTTAGCAGATGGATCATCAAAGCTTGGCTTTTGGCCTGTTTTCAGCAACTGAGTAGCTTCTGTCTGATCATTCTACAAGAACCTGTCCTCATTGCACTGTCAGCTAACTCCTGCCACAGGGGTCACATTGGAGTGGATAGCCAGGAGGAGGAACAGCCCCAATCCCACACTGAGGAATACACCTCAGCACTTCACAGAATCACAGAATGCTAGGGGTTGGAAGGGAGCTAGAAGATCATCTAGTCCAACCCCCCTGCCAGAGCAGGGGCACCTAGACCAAGTCACCCAGGAACAGATCCAGGGGGGGCTGGAATGTCTCCAGAGCAGGAGACTCCACAACCTCCCTGGGCAGCCCCTGCCAGGCTCTGGCACCCTCACTGGGAACAAGTTTGTCCTTGTGTTTCCCCTCAACCTCTTGTGCTCCAACTGACTCCCATTGCTTCTTGTCCTGGCACTGGATGGCACTGAGCAGAGCCTGCCTCCATCCTCCCTACACTCACCCTGAACATATTCTTAGTTATCTCAGAAAGCAACAGCCACATGACTTTTCAAACTCTTTTTTATTTTAATTTTTCCTTATTTAATCCCTGTGATACATGCAACAGCAGCCTTCAGTTCCCAGGCATGGGTCTGGGTAGCCTTGTCTCCTGCCTCTGCTTCCAGACCTTCTTCTGCAAGGAGGATCAGACTTATTGTGAACTGTGTCCTGCATCTGATCCCCCACAGCTTCCCAGTGTTCATCACAACAGCAGAAAGGGAGTAATGATGCTCACGGCTGCAATGATCTATTTAATTGAAAAATTTTCTTAACTTGGGATCAAACACTGATTAATCATCCTCTTTTTCAGTCTGTTTTAGAAACTAGGTAATTTATATGGCAATGTCTTTATTGAATATTCATATTTTTTCTCAGTAACACAGCACATTTGAAAAACAGATTCAGAAATCAATAGGATGAAAGGGTATATTTTCAGCAAGATTTAAATTAATTCTAATATTACTACATGGTAATATTAGTTATGTTAAACAACTTTTACAAATGCGTAACACTATCTTATCTATTATTTGCACTTTTTAAATTTAAGATTTTTTAAAGTGTGAAATGAATGTATGGGGATCATTAATTACACAGAAGTTTTACCAAAGTACCTGTCTAAACAAAGAGGGCTGTTTTGCTAGAATAAAAACGTGTGTTGGATCTGTTCCTGGGTGACTTGGTCTAGGTGCCCCTGCTTTGGCAGGGGGTTGGACTAGATGATCTTCTAGCTCCCTTCCAACCCCTGACACTGTGATTCTGTGTCCCAAGGAGGCTGGTGAAAGTGTTGTCAGTGGCTGCTATGGAAACCAGAGATTTTTTCATCAGGTTGCCTGTGAGGGTATTTTATCTGTTTGGTTTCACTGTCTTGCTGTCATCCTTTCCCACTCACTCCATGCTGACTTCTGAGCAATTTGAACACCTTGCTGTGTCTGACACAAATGCTTTAACAAGCCACAAGCCCTCCCTCCATCAGCAGAAAGAGGGGGACACTTTCTTACAGCAAGATGCATGTAGCCTGGATGCAAGATGCATGGAGCCTGCCAACTTGCAAGTCCTCTTGGCTCTCTGCACCCACAGCTGCACACAGAGCTGGGTGCATGGCCTGGGCCAAACACTGCTTGTCTGCAGCCAGGAATGTGAGGAGGAAATGGCTCTTTAATAAAAGAGTTCAGGTGGCATGGTGTTCACCTCCAAAGGATGAACCCTTGTCACTGTTAGTATTCCAAATTATGGAATTCTTCCTTTTATTTTATTTTATTTTTTTTCAAACACAGTTACTATTTTTTTAAGAGGATTTAGGTACCAAAAATATTTATATATATAAATATAAATAATATAAATATAAATACNTAAATAAATATATGTTATAATGTTACAATATTTCTGAGTAGCTCACCCCAAGTTCTGTGCAGCAAATATAGAGAAACATGTTAAATACATTTGGACACATCAAAGATTAAAATATTACTCATAGATCTGAGGTCTATTACCCCAGGACACATTATGTATTCTGTTTTTCGTATGTTCTCAAGTGTTTCATTAAACATTAGTAGTTTTCTCCATCTTTTTGGGGGGGGGGTAATTTTCCCCTGATATTTTGCTTAAGAAAGATGGGACGTGACAGCATTTGCTTTTTGAGTCAAAATCTGTATTCTTTATACTAAATTTTGAAAGCAAAGGTTTGTTTCTGTCAGGCTGTGACTTTATTGCCATTCTTTTATTAACATACAGCCAAGCTCTACATAATCAAATGTACAATGAGGAAAACAAACATCAGGTCAACAAAACCTTTTCTCTTAAAAATGTTGATGAACATATTAGCTAAGGGCCAGACTATTTTTTCCCATCACTATCATTATTACTCCTACCTTCAAGGCATTCTGCATCTTCAATACCTTTTTTTTAGCAAATGAATTATTTTGCTGTGACTTTTCACATAAGCAAAGCAGTGATTAGGAGAGCATCTCCAGTTCAGAGCATGCCTAAGCACACTTTAATCCCCCTGCTGTTAAAGCATGCATAAAATTACTCTTAAGCAGAGATGAGTCTGTAATTTGCTGTAGCTGTGCATGAAAAACAGTGGCTGTGAACAGGCAACCAATCCTGGGTCTTTTGTAGTCCAAAGATCTTCACCAAATGCCATACTCCTTATGTACTTTCAAGACCTGTGAAAAACGATGTGATATCTGATTCAGGAGCAAAAAGTGGAAATGTAATTAAAGCATGAAGATCCTCATAAAGCAGTCACATGCAGACAATACTTTATGTGTCCCAGAAAAAAAACTGATCTGAAAAGATTTGCTGTCTTCTTGAGAGAAGAATATGCTGTAAGGGGTTCACCTGAATGTCAAAAAAAACCTGTGGGTGAAAACACGTTTTCAAGTTACCCTCAGTCTGATGGCCAGTCCTGAAGACCAGTATTTTGCCTAGATTGGTCTTAGAATGGGAGAGGAATCCCACCTTTCAAGAATCTGAAAGGCACTGAAGAAAAGGAGCAAAGAAATAGAGTAATACAGGTTAAAAATTAAAGGCAGAATTCCAGCTGAGTCTTGCATGCAGGAGGTGTTGCTTGCTTGGAGGAAAGAGGAGAGTCTGAGACTTGGAGAAAAGTTTTGAGAGGTTCTTCAACTTAGATCAGAAACTTCAGTGTTCCAGTCAGTCTGTTGGGTGGGATTCTTGCTGTAAAATACTCTTCCCGTGGAATGCTTTGCAAATAACTGAGATGCACAAGATGTGTACTCAGCCTATGCACAGCTAAGAAATTCTTTGTGTTTGGGATAAACAGAAATATGGTGTATTTGTGGTGGTTTGGAAAAGAGCTCCAAAATGGTAGTGCTGTGCTTCCTGAGCAGAGAGGCAGTGAGTATTTTCTACTCCAGGTTCATGACTCAGGCCACATACTTGTGCCACTCGTGATCAGAGCTGCTGTGGTAAATTTACTCAAGAGAGAAGAACTGTTGTTTGTCCAATCAAGAGAGAAAGAGATGTTTATGGTGACTATTTCTTTCTACTCACAAGGGTAAACCAGATGATTTGGATAGTTCATCACTGTCTAGTACATAGTAATTCCCTTCAAGTTGTAGATGGTCTGAATATAACATAATAGAGCAGTAGGGTAATATAAAAATAACATATATGATTTTTTTTTTCCTTCCTTTCCAAAAAGGAGCTATTATATTTAAATTACACGGAGCAATAGCACTTTTCTGTTTTCTTCAAGATCCATTATACAAATTTCCTGCTCTGATCTCATCCTCTTTTGGGTGGCTATATTGTGCAGCTGAGCATTTTGAACTATTTTTGCTTAGGGGACAGTACAGAGTGGGATTTGTCCTGTGACAGCAGAAAGAGCTGCCTTCTTGAGGAGCCTGGAGTTTGCATCTTGAGTGCAAGCTCAATGCACACTGTGATGTGCCAGGGGACTGCCACCAGTCACCCACACTGGGCACCTATTAATATTTCAGTATTAATAATCCCTCTCCCACTGGTGGTGCCACCTAAGTTTTGCAGATGTTATATACCTGAACTCAGGAATTTATCTGCATCCCAAGCCTGGCAATAAATCCATTGCCTACATGAAGGCATTTGGCTGTCATTAAACATTAAATGGATACAGTCACACAGCTTTAATCCTATCCCTAGGGTGCTTTAGGCATCCTATAGGGATCTTAATCAAGATTGTGTTACCTATGGCATTCAAACACTAGAGAGTGACTAGATCTTCAGTTTTCAAAGGAAGAGAATGACAATTACCCATTTTCACTGAATGCTCCAATGCCTGAGGCAATCTAAGAAACTTTCCTTTTAGGTTTAAAAATCTTTTTCAGAAAGTTTAGTCTGGCTAAATTGATATTTCTCAAGCAGCATCAAGATATTGTTACAGTCTGTTTTCCATAGGTTTTTGAAACAAGAGACTCACAATTTAATATTTTTGCTTTAAAGAAAAAAGAGGCTCTGAAAAACTGATGAATCTATTACCAATGTGCTTTGTATCCCTGGAGGAAAGAAAGTCCCATAAGACTTTGCCTTGTATTTTTTTCACACTCTTTTTCTTCTGTCAAAGCATTGTATTATTGATACTATAGCTACAAACTTAATTTGGGTTACAGTTATTGTTTAAAACCATTTATTTTTTAACAGGAACACTCCAGAAAATTGCCATAAAATAAAAAGGGAAGGAAAGACTTGGAAAAGACATTTTCAGTGCAGTTCTTCTGTGATTGCCTGTTGCAGAAAACCTAGGCTTTACTGTGACTGAAATAAAGATATGAGCTAGATCAAGAAATCAAGGACAGTTAAAAGAAAATGTAGTTTCATCTAATATTCATTATAGGAAACCTAGAAATAACTATAGTGACCTAACTTCCCAAATGGAATTCTAAACAGGAAAATGAAATCTTGAAGAGCTGGTTTCTACTTTGTGGGACAGGTGAGCATCTGCATATCCTGTACTCCTTTTAATGCCTGTAACTCCTCTTCCCCTAATTCAAATTTCTTTCCCAAATCCACTTCTCCTGTTGGACCTTCAGTATTAAACACATGTTCGGGCTTAAAAAAAAATAAATTAGAAATGTAATGAATCTGAAACTGAGGATTTTCTGCCCTTTCCCAAAAATTTTGGAAGACCTTGTGTCTCATCTGGCCAGTCCAGCTGCCTTGAAGTATTAGCCAGTCCTGATTAGATGTTTTTAATAATAGTCCTCTTCTGAGTATTTTTCAGATCTCCAGCTTCTCCATCCCAGTGACTCTAGCATTTTTATTTTATTTTATTTTTTTCTGGACATCACATCTGGTTCCAACAGCACTATGCTGGAAAATTCGTAAGTAAAGCAAGAAAATGAGTTGTCCTGAGGATCTTTCTCTTGTAAACACAAAACACACTAAATGATCAGACAGGAGAGAAGCCACAGGAGGGTTATTTTTCTCATAGGTGGGTTTCCAGGCTGTATCCTACTTCAGCACCACACTCATCCTTCACTAAGATACATGGTAAAGGTTTCCCTTCTGCATGCAAGAAGGTCCCATGTCCTCACCTCTCCTGCAACACTGATAAGAAGCAGATAATTGGCAAACCTGAGAAAACTCTGATAAAGTTTAAAACCACCGAAAACAAAGTTTTCTGGTCAGAAGTACCAGCAAAAGTTAAACATAAGTGGTGCCATCTGCCCTGCTTCCAGCATAAAGTACAAGATGTATGTCTGGGGCTGCCAAAGGTTCAGCAGATCCATCCTCCTCTAAAAGCCCTGAAATGCAGCACTGACAGTGGGACTGAGACAGCTTCTGGCAGGCAGAGATGTGTTCAAAACTCAGAAATGGAACCAGATTGTGCACTCCGGGTGGAAATGTTTGTCAAAATACTATTTATTGTAGCAGCAGTGGAGGCTGAGGCTGTTGCTGAAACCCCCATCAAAACACTAAAGAGTGAAATATATATATTTGCTTAGAAAAGAGCACAAGTCACAACCAAATAGGCTATCTTTTCCACATTGTTAATATTTATAGCTTTACACTTAGTGACACCTCTGATAACCAAAGCAGCTGCTCACCAGGCTTCATTGATATTCAGAGCAGTAGCCAAGTAGCACAACTCATCACTGGTGTACATTTCCAATATTAATTCATATTTACAGCTCTGTAGGTGATTTAGTTAACTTATGTAAATTGACAGTGGTAAATCATGATACTAAGGTTAATTTGCAGTGTGGCCTCCCAGGTAAAGTAGTATCTTCAAATAAAAGCTCAGGAATGAATTAGTTACTATCTGCAATAGCTTCCATTCTTATAGTATTTAGCATTGAAAATGTTTATCTCTTAGCTATATCCATGCCCAAAATATGCTCAGCTGACCCCCATGGTAAGTAATAATAGTTGTCAAATCCTGCAGTAGCATAATTATGTTTAAGCTACCAGGCATTATATGCACAAAAACAATTTTCTAGGATCAAATACCCTTCTTCTGTCTTTTTGGCAATGCAGGTACATGAAAGTGAGTTATCTTCTGCTAACAGTATTTTTCTGCAGAGTAAATCAATATGTGCAATAATAATCTGTGGGATTTGAACAATAGTAGTATTTTCTACAGTTTATTACTTATCTACACTTTTTCCAATTTATTTTCTGCAGATGTCCCCTTGGCTACGTGCATCAGATGTCTCCTTGGATATGTGCATCAGATGTACACATAATTATTAAATAGCAAATTGAGAAAAACCTGTAATACATATGCTCACTGAAAAACCATCAGTGTAGAATAAAAAAGGCAATGCACTCATTAGCATGGCTTTTAAGCAGATATAATTTATTCACTTTCTCATAGCTCTGAATCATTTATTTGCTGTGATTTTTCCAAGTAGCACTCATTTCTAGCTGTTTGCCTTTGTGAATAGGTGAAAATTACACTTAAAGTATTGCACAGACAACACTAGATTTTGGGTGTCCCTAGAGTAGAAATTACCCCACCACTGTAAACAGATTGCCCCAGGGCAATTCCCTCTTGGTTCTTTAGTACTACAAACCTACCCTATCCCAAGTCTTTCTGCATAACCAAGTGGGACTTCTCATTACCTCAACTGGTAAGCTGTGGAGTGTGTTTCATTGCCTTGGAGCACAGTCTTGTGCACTGACAATTTTACTTGTGGAGAAGCACAGGGACAATCATTCAGTCCCCAGGGGCATTACATTCTTCAGGAGACAGTTGACCACCACAGAGAAGTGGGCAACAATCTTCTGGGAGCCCAGGTATGTATTTAATCATTAAGACACTATTCATATGTTGAGAGCCAGCCCTTTATTCACCAGCTGCTGATATTGAAATGAAAGACCATACACAGATCAAAGAATGAATGGGAAGACTTGAATTCTATGGAGACTAAATTTTCCACACTCTCTAATTCAAAGCTGTCCATGGCATCACTTGAGACATACAAGAGACATCCTGTATGAATGATTTATCCTTAGTGCAAACCTGCAAACCAACAGCATCATGATGCTGAAGGCACAGGTAGTTGTGTTCAGCCACCTGGTGAAAATAATTGTCTTTTATTTTTTAATTCTTTGGTGCATTTGCCTATTGACCAGCTAAGCAAGTGCAGTCCTTGAAGCACATTTTACACATTGGTCTTACCAGTTGCTTAATACCTCTCAAAATCTCCAAGACACATTTGTGTGATTACTAAAGGTGCTTGCTTATGGTATAATTTCATTTGGCACTAATGAAGCTGTATAAAAAATAAAGCAGTAATAGCTTTATGAATATTCATGGTAAAGTCATGTAGCTACTGTTGGTAACATATTATTCTCTTCTGTGAGTGCTTTAATGGCTTGCTGCTTTATTCATGCAAGCAGTTGCAACTCCTGGGTGTTTCACAACTTTTAGCATGCATACCTCCCTCTCCTCCAAAACTGTAATTAGGGTCATGTCCCTCTCTTAGATTTGCCTTTAAAAAAAATACATTAATTGTGGGAAGTAGGACTGGAAGTACTCAGGCCCTGGCTGAGGCCCTTGGGACGAGAAAGGTGCATAGGCTGAGAGATAAGGGGAAAAATAATGAGAAAAAGCAAGTGATGGGAGAGTGCAGGTGTTCTGCTGATGCTGTTAGATAGCAGGCACTATAACTTGACCAATAAGGAACTGGAAACACAAGGAGACAGAAAAATGTCACCTATAGAAAAAGGACACACTGGCTTTGCCTGATGTACTGAAGAGATAAAAGATTGCTGGAAGAAAAATAAAGTGGCTTCTGTCTTCAGCTTGTAGTTTCAGCTTTTAGTTTTTGGCTTTCAGCTTTTGCTTTTAGCTTCGTTGTTTGGCTTGGGCTTTTTAGCTTTGGCCTGAGCTTTGGCCTGAGTTTTGGCTTTTCTACCCTGAACTCACATATTATTGTGTCCATCTGAACCTTGACAGCAAGTCCTTCATAGAAGGATTTGCAATATACAGTAAGTATTCAACATGGAGTATACAGTAAGTATTCAACAAAGTCTTCTTTCTGAGACTGGTCGCCTAGAGTTTAGCCCATTTCTTCACAACCCTCTGGGATCACTGAAAGCTTTGGCAGATCTCACCCATGGTTCTGCTCAGGGGAGCTCTGAGAGAAACTAGGAAACTCTACTTCTTTCCTGTCAGTGTCCTGCATGGGGGCTTGGAATAATCCTGTTACAGATAACTTTGACCCTTGGGGGTGTCCAAAGATATGGAAGATTTACACAGCTGATGCATACACTTGTTTACAGGAAACAGCATAACTTCACTACGTGCTTTCCAATTCACTTGCATGTCTTCACACCTCTTTATAAGGACACAGAGTACTCAGTATTTTTCTAATTGCTACACTCCTTGTGGTATATGCTGTTCTGGAAAGAAGTGTTCAGTAAACATTGGCATAATGAAGCATTTATTCTTCACTTGTCCACTGGGGAAGAAGAAGTAGCATCTGGAGGATTGAAGCTACCATATCTCAGAGAGCTTTTTAAAAGCATTTTTTCTTATTCTATGAAAATGGGTTTCACGATGGGGAAGCTCAGAGTAGACTCTTGCCATAGTCTGCAGTAGCTGAGAACTTTGCTTTTTGCATTCTGGAGGTGATATTGCTAAATTGAGGCAGAAATGTTTTGGTTTTCATCTTTTGAAAGGCAATTTTTTGTGATGTTTCAATCAAAACATTATGGTGTCAAGTGAGGTAGCACCTTGAAAGAAAAGCTGCTACTAAGATTCTTGACAAAGGAGGCAGGAAAGCCAAGATTGCTGGCAAATAAGTTTTGCTTTAATTTTGTAAACTCATAATGAATCACAGATTAAATGAGTTTTTTCGAAAATGAATGCAGGTTTGTCAGCTAAAATTATTAGAGGTTTTAGTTTTATAATTCAAATGACCCAGCTTTCAGATTAGTGAAACTCTTTCAGTTCTGCAGCTCTGGAATGTAGCTATGTGATAAAATTGGTTAAACTAATCTTTACAAAAAAACCCCAGGTAGTGGCTCTAATTTATGTCAATTCACATTTGCATAACTCTTGGCATCTTGAGTGGAACATTTCCTTCATCTGTCTGAAGAGAAAATCAGGTCTTTGAATTTATTTTAAATGTGTAAATTTGATCAACTGGTTCCATTAAACAGCAAATTGAATTGAGAATAGGTGGATTACAGCTGTACTTGAGAGAACGAATTCAAAAGAAATTCCTCAAGACAAATGGACTTGAATAACTCTTGAGTGCTTCCTTCAAATAATCATTTTAAGGGTTTCTAGTGAGATTTTATTTGGCATTATATCTCTATTCTGAAAAGAATGATGATGCCCTAAAAGCATGACTTTGGTATTGTGCAATGAAGTACTGTAGTTAGTTAAATGGTAGAAGACCAAGAAAGCTACTTTTGTTCACTTTAAAGTAAAAAGCTTAAAGCAAAAGTGTTTAAGCAGTTTGAAAAACAGAAGTTGCAAAATGTGGAACATGTTCCCCAACAGTTAAATAGTTGTGAAACATTTAATAATAATAATAATANTGAGGCAGAAATGTTTTGGTTTTCATCTTTTGAAAGGCAATTTTTTGTGATGTTTCAATCAAAACATTATGGTGTCAAGTGAGGTAGCACCTTGAAAGAAAAGCTGCTACTAAGATTCTTGACAAAGGAGGCAGGAAAGCCAAGATTGCTGGCAAATAAGTTTTGCTTTAATTTTGTAAACTCATAATGAATCACAGATTAAATGAGTTTTTTCGAAAATGAATGCAGGTTTGTCAGCTAAAATTATTAGAGGTTTTAGTTTTATAATTCAAATGACCCAGCTTTCAGATTAGTGAAACTCTTTCAGTTCTGCAGCTCTGGAATGTAGCTATGTGATAAAATTGGTTAAACTAATCTTTACAAAAAAACCCCAGGTAGTGGCTCTAATTTATGTCAATTCACATTTGCATAACTCTTGGCATCTTGAGTGGAACATTTCCTTCATCTGTCTGAAGAGAAAATCAGGTCTTTGAATTTATTTTAAATGTGTAAATTTGATCAACTGGTTCCATTAAACAGCAAATTGAATTGAGAATAGGTGGATTACAGCTGTACTTGAGAGAACGAATTCAAAAGAAATTCCTCAAGACAAATGGACTTGAATAACTCTTGAGTGCTTCCTTCAAATAATCATTTTAAGGGTTTCTAGTGAGATTTTATTTGGCATTATATCTCTATTCTGAAAAGAATGATGATGCCCTAAAAGCATGACTTTGGTATTGTGCAATGAAGTACTGTAGTTAGTTAAATGGTAGAAGACCAAGAAAGCTACTTTTGTTCACTTTAAAGTAAAAAGCTTAAAGCAAAAGTGTTTAAGCAGTTTGAAAAACAGAAGTTGCAAAATGTGGAACATGTTCCCCAACAGTTAAATAGTTGTGAAACATTTAATAATAATAATAATAATAATGACATTTTTGCTGTGCCAGGCACTGATGTGGTAGTGTGTGAGTAACTCACCTATCTTTAGTGGTACACTAAAAGGCCTTGCACAATGAAGAAGCTGATGGAAACAGCTTTAAAAGCTAGTTTAAACTTCACTGTTGACCTGATCTTAGGTGTTTCAGTGAGAGTGTCAGTGTGTGTGGCCTACTGAGCCCAAATCAGAGCACACTCTGTCTCCACTAGAGATGTGGGGATCCAGATGTCCCTGAGGGAATGAACCTGATTCTCAATGACTAAGCAATTTCTGAAGGGGAAGGAGCAGCAGCGAAACACTGATGTGGGGCAGGACAGAGCACCTGGGACTTCTTTAGGGAAGACAGGCTGATGTGGGGGCCTGGATGCTCAAGGGCATGAGATGCCTCTCTACAGCTCCAAGTGAGGTGCCTTTGTTTTGGAAAGAGATGAGTCTTACAGGCATCCTCATGAATGTTTCTCATGAGCTAGCTGAGATGGTTTAGAACTCAAGGTCCTGTCTTGTCATTATCACAAACCTGAGTTTGCTGTACAGAGAAAGGAGTGTACAAGGTCATGGCCATGACTTCTCTAGATAGATGGAGATCATATCCTATGTAACTGAACCCAGGAGAGTTTATGTTCAATATCAGATCTCATCCTTTGTCTAGAATAATTTTCTAGAGTAATTTTAATTGTTCCAACGTAATAAATAATAAATGGGATCATGCAAGACAATTGTTCCCCTATGAAGGAAAGAACAACAACAAAAAAAGGCCTTGTTTTCTTCTTAGTTTTCCTTCTTACAATATGATGGGATGTCTTCTTTAATGTAACTTTTAGCTCTAGTGTGCACTGATGCTTTTACTCAGCTAACAGCATTTAAAGGTTTTGGATATACTTTATTATAACTGTTAGGGATGCACTGCGAGGGTTGGGGGATATTGGCATTAACTTCAGTCCAAAGAAAACAAAATTATTTGCCTGGGAGAAGTGTTCCAAAATTGCACAGTGCTACAGTTTAAGTAGGGTGACCATGCCATTTTTGTTGGGGAAATCACAAGGGTGTATTAAAAAGCAATCAAAAAAGTGTGGCTGTTGCCTCTTGATGTGAAACGCCAGCATCTTTCTATTTAAGGCTTTCATGGTTCCGTTGCTGAGCAGCCAGGGGTGCAAGTGTTCATTAAAGTCCAATCTCTTTGCNTTCCAAAATTGCACAGTGCTACAGTTTAAGTAGGGTGACCATGCCATTTTTGTTGGGGAAATCACAAGGGTGTATTAAAAAGCAATCAAAAAAGTGTGGCTGTTGCCTCTTGATGTGAAACGCCAGCATCTTTCTATTTAAGGCTTTCATGGTTCCGTTGCTGAGCAGCCAGGGGTGCAAGTGTTCATTAAAGTCCAATCTCTTTGCAAAATCATAGCCTTGAAGCAGGCTGAACAAATTCATATTAAAAATTATCTGGCCTTTGTGTACCCCCTCAGGTCTTTCATGAGGAAGTGAACTGTAATTGACATTTGGA
>VYZU01052116.1:126605-137826 GCA_013401355.1 Ceyx cyanopectus
GTAGTTAGTTAAATGGTAGAAGACCAAGAAAGCTACTTTTGTTCACTTTAAAGTAAAAAGCTTAAAGCAAAAGTGTTTAAGCAGTTTGAAAAACAGAAGTTGCAAAATGTGGAACATGTTCCCCAACAGTTAAATAGTTGTGAAACATTTAATAATAATAATAATAATAATAATGACATTTTTGCTGTGCCAGGCACTGATGTGGTAGTGTGTGAGTAACTCACCTATCTTTAGTGGTACACTAAAAGGCCTTGCACAATGAAGAAGCTGATGGAAACAGCTTTAAAAGCTAGTTTAAACTTCACTGTTGACCTGATCTTAGGTGTTTCAGTGAGAGTGTCAGTGTGTGTGGCCTACTGAGCCCAAATCAGAGCACACTCTGTCTCCACTAGAGATGTGGGGATCCAGATGTCCCTGAGGGAATGAACCTGATTCTCAATGACTAAGCAATTTCTGAAGGGGAAGGAGCAGCAGAGAAACACTGATGTGGGGCAGGACAGAGCACCTGGGACTTCTTTAGGGAAGACAGGCTGATGTGGGGGCCTGGATGCTCAAGGGCATGAGATGCCTCTCTACAGCTCCAAGTGAGGTGCCTTTGTTTTGGAAAGAGATGAGTCTTACAGGCATCCTCATGAATGTTTCTCATGAGCTAGCTGAGATGGTTTAGAACTCAAGGTCCTGTCTTGTCATTATCACAAACCTGAGTTTGCTGTACAGAGAAAGGAGTGTACAAGGTCATGGCCATGACTTCTCTAGATAGATGGAGATCATATCCTATGTAACTGAACCCAGGAGAGTTTATGTTCAATATCAGATCTCATCCTTTGTCTAGAATAATTTTCTAGAGTAATTTTAATTGTTCCAACGTAATAAATAATAAATGGGATCATGCAAGACAATTGTTCCCCTATGAAGGAAAGAACAACAACAAAAAAAGGCCTTGTTTTCTTCTTAGTTTTCCTTCTTACAATATGATGGGATGTCTTCTTTAATGTAACTTTTAGCTCTAGTGTGCACTGATGCTTTTACTCAGCTAACAGCATTTAAAGGTTTTGGATATACTTTATTATAACTGTTAGGGATGCACTGCGAGGGTTGGGGGATATTGGCATTAACTTCAGTCCAAAGAAAACAAAATTATTTGCCTGGGAGAAGTGTTCCAAAATTGCACAGTGCTACAGTTTAAGTAGGGTGACCATGCCATTTTTGTTGGGGAAATCACAAGGGTGTATTAAAAAGCAATCAAAAAAGTGTGGCTGTTGCCTCTTGATGTGAAACGCCAGCATCTTTCTATTTAAGGCTTTCATGGTTCCGTTGCTGAGCAGCCAGGGGTGCAAGTGTTCATTAAAGTCCAATCTCTTTGCAAAATCATAGCCTTGAAGCAGGCTGAACAAATTCATATTAAAAATTATCTGGCCTTTGTGTACCCCCTCAGGTCTTTCATGAGGAAGTGAACTGTAGGAGTGCACTGAAAATAAATAGGGAACCATTCAAATGATCTTCACACTTCTGACAAACCATGGATGCTCATTTTCTTGATGCCTCTGTTATTTAATCAGATTTTTTGGATAGACATTCAGCAATATTTCAGATGGGCCTACTTCCTCAGATGGGCCTATTCATCTTGAGATAATGTCTAACACCTTACTTCTTAATTAATTTCATCTATTTTTCCAGAGAGCAATAACATTTAATCCTGGTTTGAGAAAGCAAGTTATAATTAAATAATCTGCTGATGTCATGGACTGTCATGAACTACAGGAAAACTACAATTAAATTATAACCATTGGCTCCCAATGCAATCTGGCATTGATGACTGTTTCCATATATAATTAATATGTCTATTCTTATTTAGAAACCTTGGTCCAGGCCCATGGTGGCTATAAATTGGTATTCCCTTGCAGACTTCAAAGGACTACAGCAGCTTAATTTGTCTGGAGATCTAGCTAGTCAGACTTTGGTGACTAATTATGTGAACAGTGGCTAAGTAAAAGGATTTTTAAATACTTGTCTCCATTCAGACTTCTGAATTTTGTGTAAAATAATGGACATTTCAGAGACAACATGCAGGACACACCTCATGTTTCTACTAAATGTATTTTCTTCTGATGACACAAAGTATAAATGTTATGAAATGTACCCCTAGGTAATTTTTGTTCATACAAACAACACATATGCCAGAAAAGTAATAAATGAAGGGCACAGTGACATTAATCAGTGTTTTCATATTAGCATTTTGAGAAGTTTGTAACAGGATGTAAACAAAGCCATTACTCACTGATTGAACCATCAGAAGAAATAATATCACTTGAAGTCCTTTTAGCATTTTTTGATATGTAGATAATAAGGGACTTCAAAGCAAACTTTAAAAGCTCATTTCCAGTCAAATAAACTCTCCTACAACTGCCTAATACCTTCAATAGCAGACATGGAACAGCTGCTGGCCTCTGCTAAAGCAAACCTGAACTCAGCAAAGACAGGGAGCTAGTAAACACAGATGTAGTGCAGACATAGACACTTCTCACTGACTTTGAGCTTCACCAGCTTTGGCTTCAGATTGATTGATTAAGACAACTTCAAATCACAGAATAAAATTATCTTTATTTATAAATTGCTTTGAACCATGCTTGGAATTTTACACATTTTAGTTACAATTTGAAGTAGTGATTTTTATTTGGGGGAAAGTGTCATTTTGGTTTCTTACTAACAGTCAGATCAAAGCTAAAATCTATCATTGATTACCAAAGGATAAACCAAACAGATAAAAACAACAAAGCATCTCCTCATGGAATTGCTCTCCTCATGGCAGCTGTTTCCGCCAAGGACTTGCATGACCTTCACAGCTCAGCAGGGTGGGTGAGAAAAAAGGCAACATAACACTGGAGAAAGAGAGTTTGCTTTGTGTTTGCTGTTTCCTCACACACAAAATCAGCAGGTGGATCCAAGTGGACACCCACTCAAAAGGACTTTCTGCAGAGGTGCTCAAACTGGGGCAGCCTCTGCTTCATGGACAGCAGCACTAAAGGTGCCAGTTGCCAGTTGCTCACAGCTGTCCTTTTCAGTTTGCACTCCACCACCCTTTCCAGTCAATCTTTGTGAAGGAGGGAAACTATATTTCTGTGGCACCTCTGTTTGCCAGGTGATATCTGGGAGTTTTCCTCCAGCCCTGTGCATCAGGGTAACCAACAGCAGCCAAAGCAAAATGTTAAATACAATGAGATCCTGGGGTGAATGTAATGAAATTCAGGATTAGCCAGTTTGAAGGATGACATCAAAATCCCTTGTACAAGGTGGGAAAGTGTTTCTGAACAATAGGATTGCTGAGGAACAGCTCAAAACAGTCATAAACATCCTCCTGGTTGCAACAGCAGTGGACAAGACACATGCCCTGAGTGAGCATCATTATCACACGTTGCACCAGGAGGGAGTTATTTCCTCTCATTTACTGCTGATGAAATTTCACATAATTGTCTTCTGGATGAGGCTCTGAGCAGAGGATTCAGGAACAGGATACTCTGATGCTGAGAGGCTTGAGAAAATCATCTAAGGAGCTTTCCACTCAGCTTATTATCTACAAGGCCAGATGGTTATTCATGAAACACTTTTATTGTTTTAACTGGGGTGTTTTGTTTGGAAGAAGTTTTTCACATGCAGGAGAAACAGCCCACTTTATAGGGGGGACACAGCAGTGCTCCATGAGGACTTTAACATGGAAGGAAAAAGAGATTCCAGGACCTTTTTTCAGTCAGAAATGAGAAAATGATGATACCTTCCTTCATCAAACAAAATATTTGTCAACAACTGTTGGTCTGGTATCTGATTTCAAAGCCATGGGCTTTGATAAAAGCTTTTATCAAAGCCCTCTTCCTACCTCTCTGTCTGTAGTACCATTAGCTTTGCAGCTAATAGCTGATAGACACATCAGTTAAGATTAAACTACCCTGCAGAGCACAAATTCTTCCTATTGGGGAAGCTTTTTTTTAGCCCATTTTGCCTTTGGGAAACTGTCCAGGCTTGGGGATTTAATTTTTCAAAAAGAGTTTAACTGAGAAATTTGAAGGAGAGCACCTTTGTTGTTAAGGAGTTGAGTAAATACTCTTAGATCTTTGCAAAATATTTCCTTTTATTATTTTCTTGGAATGTCAGCTGTGCTGATTTTCCCAATCTGATTGGCACAGTCTCCTGCTGAGGTATCACACAATGGCCAGTGAGCCTCCCTAGGCAATTGGGAAATGTTCACCTTAAGAGTTTTGTCTTCTCTGGCTTATAAAAGTTAATGTACTCTGGCCAGCTTGCTTGAAATGGATAAACAAGAAAATACAAATGTTAAATAACTTTTTTTTTTTTTAATTCACAAATAATCTGCAATTACTCAGAGAAAATCTGTGTTGAGTGCAGCAACAGTTGGCAATCTAATCCCATTTGTGCCATATTTTGGAAAATAAAAAAAAAACAAAACCAAACTCTTCTTACTTTGGGTTTAGAGATGAAGGTTTTACCAAGTATAAACTGTTTATTTGTTTATTACGGTTCTGTGGGTCAGAACAAGGGACATCCTATCAGTGTTTTAAACTATCTGCAGAATGTCACAGCAGTGACCCTGCACATATTAATGTACACTAAAACTGGATTGCCACAAAAAGGAAATGTCAAGCTTAGTTTTTTAGTGTAATTATTCTCAATTAGATAAAATGTTCTCCCTTAAACATAGCGTGCAGATTTGCAAAGGGGAAAAATGTGCAAGGGATCTTTCCTTCTCCACTTTAACTCTAGTCAACCCTAATGGGGAATGAAATTCTGCAGAACCCTGTAATTTCCCTAAAAGCTCCCAGATTGAAAATGCATCTCATACTGATGTCTTCGTGCTTTCTTCATGCACTTGGCACAGCAGGCAGGCACAGAAATGGCAGGAGAAATTTGTCCCTAGCTCATTGCTTAATCATTTAAACAGATACACCAGCTACTGTATTTTATTCAAAGCTTGAAGTAATTTATACTATCATGGGTATGTCAGTATAACTTGTTGGAATTTTCTGCAGACACAAAATGCTCCATCAGGCTGTGGCTGCTGTAGAGCTAAGACTTTTACATAGTTGAAATCTATTCCCAGATCTGCCACTAGGAACCTTTCAGCAGGGAAAGTCACAGGCCAAACTAACACAACCCTCTTCTCATCTGATTTCATAAACAGTTTTTAATTATTATAATTAAAAGGCTGTCAAAAAAAAAGTGTTTCATAAACACATTGACAGCATTTATGCATCCAGTGAAGGGTATTTGAAGTGACAGAAAAAAGACATATTCTTACCTTTTAATAATAGTAAGAGAAGTTGAAATCACTTCATCTGGGGAATCATCCCATAAATATGTCATCAAAGGGACTTGATTTTAACCTCAATGAACCTTCTTTACTTTTTCTCTTCTGCTTTTCCTGAAGGTCCTGCTATTTGCAGTCAACATTGTCTCTACCTACTCCAGCAGCAAACACAGGCTAGCACCTTCTTCTGCATACCTGTGTATAATTTAATCCCTCTAGGAAGAAGCCTTTGGAAAAAAATGAGTATTTTTCATATTTCAAAGCACTTTGTGAAATAGATCCTTTATTAGTGATTATGGTTAGTAATTTTGTTATTAACTGATGGCTCTCTGGAGGATCTTGTGTTGTTTTGCAGCACGTTGGGGGTGGGTATAAAGCACTCCCTTAACCAAACAAGGGTTGGTAGAGCCATCAACCACGACTGTAAAGCCTCAGAGTGTTATCTTCCATTCAATGATTTTTCTTCAAAGAGAAACTGAACCAAGACAAAGCTGGACTGTTTTCACAGCATTCAAGGAAACACCCTTTGCTCCTCTCCTGCTTTCACAGGACTATTTCTTGCAGCACAGTTCTGGGTGCAGGTGGTGTCCTGGGTGCGTGCAGCAGCAGCAGGCTGGCTGTGGGCACAGCATGGCACCAGGCAGCAGTCTGGCTGACCCTGTGATTATATGGCAGGCACAGCACCCCTGAAAAGAGAGCACATGGAGCCAAGGACTCCAGCAGACAGAATTTCTCACTATTCAGTGCTAACTGGCCAGAGATGGGATTTAATTTTGTACAGTAGACATAAGGGAGTCAGGGCAACATCTGGCTTATTGCTGTCCTCTCTCTGGCAGCCAGACAGCTCCAGCTTTAATTGAAGAAAACCTGCAGCCAAATGTTTGAGGTTCTTATTTTTATTTTTTTTGAGTTGGTCCCCATAACTTTCAAACTGGAATGTGGGGACCTATGCAAGTGGTTATTTTTAATGAGAGAAGCTCAGGCAAGAAGGCATCCACTTTTCCTGGACCTGGGTATATTTAGAAGTGCAGAGCAAGCAGTGGTGGTGATAATGTGCTTGTCATTGGATAATGTCCCTACTTGGCCCTCAGGCAAGAATAGGGACAGAAGTAGATATTGTACTGGATAAACACAGGGAAAGCATGTAGGGGGATGATTTTGGGAAATTAGTAGGTGAAATCACAGTATCACAGAGTATTAGGTTGAAAGGGACCTTGGGGATGAGTTCAAGCTCAAGTTCAAGTGCTGAATAAGGTGCTTTTTTTCCCCTCTCATAAAAGAAAAGGTGTGTAGATAAATAGACCTTCTGGTGTCACCAGTTACAGTCTCTGGTGTGATGCAGATTTTGCTGCTCATTCTGGAAGATCTGTGAAGTGATCTAGTAAATTGAAGCTAAAATGTTTTTCAAGATGGCCTCAATTTTAGGTTATCCAGTATCTTCCAAACCCTCCTTGCTTTATATAGTGAAGCTTTGAAACCCAGTTGAGTGGTGCAATCAAGGCCTGGAACTGTTATCCTCAAGTCAGCCAGATCTTCTAAAATATCATATCTTGTCATATCTTACATTGTTCCTTGGGAAGCAAAAGTAGTGTTACTAGAGGTCTTTCTGCTTTGTCCATATTTAACCATCACTAAATTTGATTTCTTATATTTCAGTCCATTTAATTAGGATATCTTTAATCTGATGTGACTTCTATATTAGGAGGTGACAAATTCCTGCCGGGTGAAAAAATTTTAAATTCTTCTTAAGAAATGGTAAAAAGCAATTAAAAAGGCTTGGCAGAAATTTCTGCATTAATTCACATGAAATGTGTATTAACACACATTTGTACTTACACTGGAAGTTTAATCATCTTCATTATATAGATGACATGAATAGCATGTAATTTTCCCTTTAAAGGCCTTATTTTAAGCCAAGTTGCACCTGATGCAGTATAAGTTGGTATCACACAGAGATCTTCTGGTATCCTATCCTATCCAACCAATAAATACAAATTACTTTTATACAGACATAAAAATGAAGAGAGAACTATTTAAACTACCTGATATAGTGAAGGAAATCAAATTTAAAGAAGAAAAAAAAATTATGAGGTAGTCTTCACATGGTCTAAAACTCCTTTGGAAAAAAAAATAGACAATATTTTATGGTTAAGAAGAAAAAAATAAATCCAATAAAAAAGGTCAAAATGATGAGATATCAATGACTAGCCACTCTCGTAACACAAATCAAATGAAACTAATAAATCTGACGTAATAATTTTTTATAAATGTGGTTTATGTTATATTGAATGTGAACAAAGACAAACATAAAGTAGAATGTAGTTGGCAGGGAGAAAAAGATGTTTACTGTTCTCTTAAACAATGAATTAAAGAAATTTAATTATGTTTAAATTCTTTGTTTTGCAGCTTAGAGAATTAAAGTGATAGGAGATTAATCATGCTGGTGTCCTAGTGATACACTGAATTTTGTAGGTCTGGAGGCCCAGGCCCTTTGGCTGTCTAGGTGCTCATTCAAATCTGATTTTTTAAATTTCACAAGTCTGCAAGACTAATTTTGAAATTTTTCAATTCCTTGAAATATTCTCTGTGGTTTCTGTTCCCTGAATGGAACAAGGAATATAATTAGAGAGTCTCTGCTGGTTTTAGTATTTTGCCCCTTGCCCTAATGTGCATAAATCATACAACCTTCTATATGTCTTCAGTCTTCAGACAGTATTTTCTGAAACATTATAGAGTCTGTGGCTGGATTCTGTTTTTTTCTTTTAAAGATGTTGGGAATGACTTCCCAACGCTGCTGACCTTGGTAGCTACCATCTTCTACCAAGATCTCTTTGTGCTACTGAGCACAACTACAGAGAACAAGCAAAGACTATTTAATGCCTTCCTGGCATCAATTGCTACTGAGAAAGGTGGGATCCATCTCATACAACCACACTCTTCTAAAATTTATCAGCCTAGTCTGATAGAGAGATCTGGGCTTCCCCTCTAACCAGTGAAGAAAGAGCATGTCTCCATGTCTCCATGGAGTGTTCAGCTTCATCCTACTGCTGTCCCTATGGAGTTGGTACCTGGTTTCCTCTACTGATGACAGTGGTACCAAGATTCCTGGCTCAGACTGCATCCCTAGCCTTTAGACAAGCAGTGTTAAGTGTTAAATGACCCCAGAGAATATTCTTTGGGATGTCCTTTTAAAGAATGTATTGAGAAAAGAATGTATTTTAAAGGTCTATTGAGAACATTCACATAATCTGGGAGTTTCAACATTTACAATTCTATTTTAAAGTTTGAGTCAAAATTTAATGCTCTTAATTGGCATCCATCTGTTCACAATCTTACCTTCCCTTGAACTTCACAACCTCCTACTTCTTATGTGCAATATGCTTTTTTTTTTTACCTTGGTGTTTAACAGAAATCTATAGACACAGAAGTATACACATTCACTTTTGTAACATTATGTCTCAAAAACATTCCAAAGGACTCCAACGTACACACTTCTCACTCTGAGGAGGTGAGGTGAAAGAAAGGGCATCACAGAAGTTGTCCAGGTTCCTTGAAAGTACCAGAAAATATTTCAGTGATGAAGGCATTAAAAGAACTTATACAAGGAGGAAAGGAAAATGTCAAAATTAGTCCATTTTCTTTAAAAGGAGACACACAGAAACAATATCCTGGTAAACAGAAACCATAAAGGAGATATTTTGAAACATGAACTTTTCCATTTTCCTTTGATATTGCTTCTGATAGTGACTACTAGATGAAACATAAAAAAAGAAAATAATTAAATCTGGGACTCAGTGAATCCCTGGCAGGGTTATCTTCCAGAACATAGCTGTGCCTTGTGCTTATCACCCGTAGGATTTTGAGTGCTGACAATTTACAGTCTCTGGCATACAGGTCAGTTCCCAATGTCCATAGTCTCATTGTTCATCTTTCTACCTGGAAGGTGAGGGACAACATGTTTTTTTTCTTCAGCAGCTTTATTTCACAGTAGAAGTCAAAGGTTTAGTTATTTACTCTGGTTTTGCTGGTACATGGACAGGAACCACAGATGATGCATTCCAAGCTCTGGGTACACAGTGAGCCACCTTTGCTATATAGTGTGTATCAGGTGGAAGATCTGTGAAAGATGGAATGGAAAAGGCTGTGGTTGTTGAGGATATTTTTGTGAGTAGTACTCTAGTAAAATGAATGTACATCACTGCAGGTGCAATGCCAAAAATGCACAAAATAAATGTCATGTAGTATGGCAGATTTCTGTCCTAACACACTGTAAACACAATTGTCGTAAGACTAGATTTTAGAGTAATAACATGATTATCACAAGGGAGTATGTTTATACCTATACTAACATCTACAGAAATGCCTTATTCTAGTGGCCAGCATTTTTAATATATGATAATGATTTAACTTAAGTTGAAGAAAAGTTAATAAAAAACCTTTTTCAACTCAGCTGCTGTCTGAAAAATCAGTACCCCACTAAGATGTGACTTCCTTTTATCTCTGAGTCACCATATAATAATTTAATATGATTTGATATGGAATATGACTCATTGCTGTTGAAATCATTAGGACTGACATTGGATTGTAAATGTGAGCAGGCAAACTGTAAGGCTAGCTCCTGGAATAGCAAAGAACCTCATTTTTTGAAGGGAAAACCAGATACCACTGTGAATTATAAAAATTGCCTTCTGTTAGTTGCAGTCAAATGTGTGTGTCCAGTGAGGGAAAGGTTGGTTCATGCAAAAGAGTGCAGTTGTCTTACTAAATGAAAGCTGTTGTCATGTTCACCCAGACCCAGGGACATATAATGTTTTGGGGATCACCCAGCCAAGGATCAGGACTGTGATCACAAGTCAGATGAGGTAGAAGGCACTTAAGACCAGCTGTTGCTGGAAGAAAATAAAGAAATAGATTTCTTTTAACAAAATAATCTCTTAGGAAAATATCAAATGTGATGCTGTTGGAGATGCAATATTCCTCCATCATTCAGTATAATTAATGAGGGCTGGAAGTTGGTATTGATGTTAGCTAGCACCCAAGTGCAGGTGCAGAATTGGGCTGGCCAAGATGAAGATGGTTGAATAACAATTGAGCAAGAGCTGGCACACAGAAAAAATGCACAGAAAAGAGGCTGTTAAAATTACACAGACATATGCAAATATAGGGACTTGGACCAGGGAATATTCACTGTTCTGTGCTCTCTGAAAAAAAGATGCATAATATCAAAGGTCTGGACAGGAATACAGATGAAAACATGATTAAGCCTCACAGAAAAAAAACCAAAATCAAAACACTGACAAGAAAAGGATGACACAAACTTCAAAGTGCAAGTAAAATGATTCTTAATTTTCACTAAAGCTATCAAGATTAATTAATCCACTTTTATGCATGGAAGCAGAGAGCTTTTTAGGTATTTCACACTGCTTTGGCTTCAAGGAGGATTCTGCATGTCTTTCATCCAGGACTTTCCCAGATTAGGCTAAATCCTCAAGTGCTTCACACAGTTCCACAAACTGAAGTCCAGTCCTGCAGAAAAAGTCCATATTTTGTCATGTCCCATCTCATTATTTGGGCTGAAATGCGAGTTATCCTTGGGATTTACATGGATTTTGGCAGATTATTCAGGGACTATAGGAGCAGATGCAGTGGAAAAGGGAAAGCATTAGAGGATGAGAAGGTCAGTGAGAAAGTTGAGTTTTCATCCTACAAGAATGAAAAGTGATAGGTGTCCAAGCCTTACAAGCCATAGCTGTGCAGCAGCATATGATCTGAGGTGTCATCTGAATTTAAATCAGCTTGCTCTATTTTCCTTGCCCAAAAAAAGTGATTCAGGTTTCCAGTATTTAATTTACATTTCATGGCTGTGAGTAATTATTATCATATAATTATTATCATATAATATTA
>VYZU01052116.1:138038-150145 GCA_013401355.1 Ceyx cyanopectus
TTACAAATATTCTCTGAAAATGAGTCAGCAAAAAAAGCTAGTATGGAAGGTGAAAAAAACACATTTTCTTAGTCTAGAGAAAAGAATTATTTGTAAATCACTGACTTAAGTATACACAGACAATAAGACATTTATCAGGGAAGAGATGCAAACTGTATTTGAGCAAGCACTGAATCAGTAATGTACAGATGTGTGTTACAGCCAAAAAACAGAGAAGCATGGGAATTGTAAAGAAAAGGACACTCTGAGTCATGTCTCTTGACATATAAATTGGTTTGATGAAACAGGCTGTTTGTGCTCATCTCTAAAGTCCACTACAATATCCTCTCCCATCTGCCTTCATTCCCCTTCCCTCTAATCAGTGGCATTCCTCTGCTTCCCAGTCCAGATTGTTACCTCACATCACCCCTTCCCTATGACTCAAGGATCCCACTGTAGTATTTGCAAAGACTCTGCATTTTCCTTTTTCATATTAATCCTCAAGCCTTGATTCTGCCAAATAATAGCAGTTAGGGATGAGGGAATACTGCCAATAACTGGATTAGCAGTAATTACATTCTCCTAACATTTTAGCATCATGTCCATTGACAGGTTCAACATATTCAGCATCATGTTCCATTTTACTCTGCAATATTTTGCCCATAATATAGAGTGCAAAGACCACAGAACTTGTACCATCTATATATACCTTCACAGAAGGCAACATTTTCCTCCCTAGCAGATAATAGAGAGCCTGCAATGAATCACATACAACCCCACTGAAAGAAAAATTAATAAGGCAGTCGCAGACAGTAGATGACAAAAATGGTGTTTGGTTTTGTAGAGAATATATTGCAGGAGCCAATGAATCAATTATGGTTCAAGGGAAAAGTTTTAGCACCATCATACATTATTTTCTCTCTGATTTGGAAACAGCCCTCTGGATCTGAAAGGGAACAAAGGTATGTTTGATTATCCAGGAGTTGACATTTTTTTGTGTTCAAAAAGACTTTATTCTCTCTGATTTTCTGCTCTTGTCTGATCACAGTTAGTATTTCTCCACATCCAGAGTCCTCTTGGGGATTAGCTAACAAAAAATGCTATAATACAAGAAATGCATCCTCTTTGACTGCTGTTATTTGCTTTTCTTTGGCAGTCAAACAAATACTGATATTTGAGGGCCTCATCTACTGACTGGAATTTCTTTCTTCAGTCTTTGGATGTAAATTAATAATGCATGTAATCCATTCCCACTCAAAAACTAATATTTTGTTGTTGCTGCAGAAGTGTTTTCTCTATTTAGTTTGTTTTTCATTCAAAGAATAGATCATTCTTTACCATGTCCTCATGGTTCTCTTGATTTGCATAATCACTGGGAATTAGATTGCTCAGGACATAGCACAAACCTGATTCTCTCTTGCATTAATGAAAACAAGATTGCAGAGCCAGACACTGTTTTGTTCACAGGGAGATGTCTGGGGAGAAAAAAATATTAATTCTAAACCTCCTAAAATAATACAAAGATAAATTATTTCTCAAAACCATAAAAAGAAAAAAAAAAGCAATCAAAATTCCAACCATCCTGTAGTATTACTGCTGCAGTGAGACCTCTTTTCTCTGACCCTCCTGTTAGCCCTGGGTAGTTTACACACTGTGTAATAACTTCATAAGGACATCTCTGTCTTGCACTAACCCAGGTTTTGCTGCTTCTACACAGAGCACCAGTCCCACCCCAGAAACATCCAACCACTGCACAAAGCCAAAGGTACCAAAAGTAATGGCAGAGTTGTATCTCAGAATATTTGAATACAACTAAAACACACTGTGAAATGCTACTCCTAAGAGAAAAGTTTGTGTTTCAACCTTTGTGCTCTGTAATAAGCATGGAAAACAAGGTCATCTTAAGGGCTTTTTAAGTATGAAAGATTACAGTCTGAGAGCAAAACTGGTGTTGCTGCCTCTTGCAAATACATTGTAGTGGATTTGATAAAATATTTAACAGTTTTGAAAATGAATGATGGACAATTCTAGCACAACACTGGAATTAAACATCTAGTGTATTGACATAATTTTTACTTCTCCTAACTGAGTCTACTGGAATCTGATTTATTTCAGCCAGCCCTTATTCCCTTGCAGTAATTGTTGACATAGTATATTATAGCAATCAATCAATATCTAATTAAATGAATGAAGCTCTTTCATTACCTTCAAGCACAGATTGAATTGCTGCAGCTGTAATGGGAAGACAATATTTTATGTTGCTATGAGGAAACCCACACCCTGCTCCCAAACCATGACACTTATTGTTCTGCTTGTTGTGTTGAAAAGGAATATTTATGTCCCCCCTTTTCTGGCAGCAGCTAGGGAAGAAGACAGAAGATTAACTGACCACAGGGCAGTTGTGGCATAACTTTCCTCTGAACTGAGTGTGCAGTTTAAATCTTGACTTCTAGGGAGGGTGAAGGAAGGAGGGAGGATTTCCAGGAATAGACAGTCTAAGTTGGTAGAGGTAGAATTAATACTTGCCTATGCTAGCCATTCTACAACACCAAAAATACAAGTCCTTAAGCTGGGTCTATCATATTGCATTTTTTTTTGTCAAATTGATGAGGAAATCCACACTAGATCTTTACCAACTTTTATTAGGAGGCAGAAGGAAAAACGAGGTAGGTTCCCAAACTTCTTTACCAACAGAATTAATTGCTCATGGCCCAGCAGCTGGCTGGGGCAAGCAGCTCTAAGTCCAGTGCCCTCATCAGAGAGGCTGTGAGTCTCTTCTCTCCTTAACTAAAACACACAGTGGGACTGTGTTTCTTCCTGCTTTTCTCATCTTTTATCTTTCCATAACTCTAGCTTCATTACTGAGAATAAATAATTTACCACAGCTAATTAAAGTAGTTTNAAAGGTATGTTTGATTATCCAGGAGTTGACATTTTTTTGTGTTCAAAAAGACTTTATTCTCTCTGATTTTCTGCTCTTGTCTGATCACAGTTAGTATTTCTCCACATCCAGAGTCCTCTTGGGGATTAGCTAACAAAAAATGCTATAATACAAGAAATGCATCCTCTTTGACTGCTGTTATTTGCTTTTCTTTGGCAGTCAAACAAATACTGATATTTGAGGGCCTCATCTACTGACTGGAATTTCTTTCTTCAGTCTTTGGATGTAAATTAATAATGCATGTAATCCATTCCCACTCAAAAACTAATATTTTGTTGTTGCTGCAGAAGTGTTTTCTCTATTTAGTTTGTTTTTCATTCAAAGAATAGATCATTCTTTACCATGTCCTCATGGTTCTCTTGATTTGCATAATCACTGGGAATTAGATTGCTCAGGACATAGCACAAACCTGATTCTCTCTTGCATTAATGAAAACAAGATTGCAGAGCCAGACACTGTTTTGTTCACAGGGAGATGTCTGGGGAGAAAAAAATATTAATTCTAAACCTCCTAAAATAATACAAAGATAAATTATTTCTCAAAACCATAAAAAGAAAAAAAAAAGCAATCAAAATTCCAACCATCCTGTAGTATTACTGCTGCAGTGAGACCTCTTTTCTCTGACCCTCCTGTTAGCCCTGGGTAGTTTACACACTGTGTAATAACTTCATAAGGACATCTCTGTCTTGCACTAACCCAGGTTTTGCTGCTTCTACACAGAGCACCAGTCCCACCCCAGAAACATCCAACCACTGCACAAAGCCAAAGGTACCAAAAGTAATGGCAGAGTTGTATCTCAGAATATTTGAATACAACTAAAACACACTGTGAAATGCTACTCCTAAGAGAAAAGTTTGTGTTTCAACCTTTGTGCTCTGTAATAAGCATGGAAAACAAGGTCATCTTAAGGGCTTTTTAAGTATGAAAGATTACAGTCTGAGAGCAAAACTGGTGTTGCTGCCTCTTGCAAATACATTGTAGTGGATTTGATAAAATATTTAACAGTTTTGAAAATGAATGATGGACAATTCTAGCACAACACTGGAATTAAACATCTAGTGTATTGACATAATTTTTACTTCTCCTAACTGAGTCTACTGGAATCTGATTTATTTCAGCCAGCCCTTATTCCCTTGCAGTAATTGTTGACATAGTATATTATAGCAATCAATCAATATCTAATTAAATGAATGAAGCTCTTTCATTACCTTCAAGCACAGATTGAATTGCTGCAGCTGTAATGGGAAGACAATATTTTATGTTGCTATGAGGAAACCCACACCCTGCTCCCAAACCATGACACTTATTGTTCTGCTTGTTGTGTTGAAAAGGAATATTTATGTCCCCCCTTTTCTGGCAGCAGCTAGGGAAGAAGACAGAAGATTAACTGACCACAGGGCAGTTGTGGCATAACTTTCCTCTGAACTGAGTGTGCAGTTTAAATCTTGACTTCTAGGGAGGGTGAAGGAAGGAGGGAGGATTTCCAGGAATAGACAGTCTAAGTTGGTAGAGGTAGAATTAATACTTGCCTATGCTAGCCATTCTACAACACCAAAAATACAAGTCCTTAAGCTGGGTCTATCATATTGCATTTTTTTTTGTCAAATTGATGAGGAAATCCACACTAGATCTTTACCAACTTTTATTAGGAGGCAGAAGGAAAAACGAGGTAGGTTCCCAAACTTCTTTACCAACAGAATTAATTGCTCATGGCCCAGCAGCTGGCTGGGGCAAGCAGCTCTAAGTCCAGTGCCCTCATCAGAGAGGCTGTGAGTCTCTTCTCTCCTTAACTAAAACACACAGTGGGACTGTGTTTCTTCCTGCTTTTCTCATCTTTTATCTTTCCATAACTCTAGCTTCATTACTGAGAATAAATAATTTACCACAGCTAATTAAAGTAGTTTTGCAGCACCAGTGCATCTAAAGGGAAAGGAGTATCATTGGGCTCTGAAATAGCACAAATAAAGTCAAAGGAGTCTAACAGCCATGGTAGCTACTTACTGTTTTCTCCTTGACCAGAAAGAAATATAGCCCTGTCTTTAATTTTATTAATGAGAGATTAAGAAACTATTTCCACCAGTGTAACCAACCTTGTTTGAGTGTTTGTGTATCCTCACACTGACTCTGCTCAGTCCCTTGAAGCTATCTATGCACAGAGCTGTTTTGAAAACACCACAAAAACAAACTTAAATTAACCTTAGTGCTCTGCAGAGCTGCTCAGTGCTAAATCAAGGTCTTACATGTGAGATGCACCTTTTTAGTTTGTTTTTGCAGTCAGCCACAGCAGAGCAGAAGCCATTGACATGTAGANGTAATAACTTCATAAGGACATCTCTGTCTTGCACTAACCCAGGTTTTGCTGCTTCTACACAGAGCACCAGTCCCACCCCAGAAACATCCAACCACTGCACAAAGCCAAAGGTACCAAAAGTAATGGCAGAGTTGTATCTCAGAATATTTGAATACAACTAAAACACACTGTGAAATGCTACTCCTAAGAGAAAAGTTTGTGTTTCAACCTTTGTGCTCTGTAATAAGCATGGAAAACAAGGTCATCTTAAGGGCTTTTTAAGTATGAAAGATTACAGTCTGAGAGCAAAACTGGTGTTGCTGCCTCTTGCAAATACATTGTAGTGGATTTGATAAAATATTTAACAGTTTTGAAAATGAATGATGGACAATTCTAGCACAACACTGGAATTAAACATCTAGTGTATTGACATAATTTTTACTTCTCCTAACTGAGTCTACTGGAATCTGATTTATTTCAGCCAGCCCTTATTCCCTTGCAGTAATTGTTGACATAGTATATTATAGCAATCAATCAATATCTAATTAAATGAATGAAGCTCTTTCATTACCTTCAAGCACAGATTGAATTGCTGCAGCTGTAATGGGAAGACAATATTTTATGTTGCTATGAGGAAACCCACACCCTGCTCCCAAACCATGACACTTATTGTTCTGCTTGTTGTGTTGAAAAGGAATATTTATGTCCCCCCTTTTCTGGCAGCAGCTAGGGAAGAAGACAGAAGATTAACTGACCACAGGGCAGTTGTGGCATAACTTTCCTCTGAACTGAGTGTGCAGTTTAAATCTTGACTTCTAGGGAGGGTGAAGGAAGGAGGGAGGATTTCCAGGAATAGACAGTCTAAGTTGGTAGAGGTAGAATTAATACTTGCCTATGCTAGCCATTCTACAACACCAAAAATACAAGTCCTTAAGCTGGGTCTATCATATTGCATTTTTTTTTGTCAAATTGATGAGGAAATCCACACTAGATCTTTACCAACTTTTATTAGGAGGCAGAAGGAAAAACGAGGTAGGTTCCCAAACTTCTTTACCAACAGAATTAATTGCTCATGGCCCAGCAGCTGGCTGGGGCAAGCAGCTCTAAGTCCAGTGCCCTCATCAGAGAGGCTGTGAGTCTCTTCTCTCCTTAACTAAAACACACAGTGGGACTGTGTTTCTTCCTGCTTTTCTCATCTTTTATCTTTCCATAACTCTAGCTTCATTACTGAGAATAAATAATTTACCACAGCTAATTAAAGTAGTTTTGCAGCACCAGTGCATCTAAAGGGAAAGGAGTATCATTGGGCTCTGAAATAGCACAAATAAAGTCAAAGGAGTCTAACAGCCATGGTAGCTACTTACTGTTTTCTCCTTGACCAGAAAGAAATATAGCCCTGTCTTTAATTTTATTAATGAGAGATTAAGAAACTATTTCCACCAGTGTAACCAACCTTGTTTGAGTGTTTGTGTATCCTCACACTGACTCTGCTCAGTCCCTTGAAGCTATCTATGCACAGAGCTGTTTTGAAAACACCACAAAAACAAACTTAAATTAACCTTAGTGCTCTGCAGAGCTGCTCAGTGCTAAATCAAGGTCTTACATGTGAGATGCACCTTTTTAGTTTGTTTTTGCAGTCAGCCACAGCAGAGCAGAAGCCATTGACATGTAGACTTGCAGCAGTGCTAGAGCTCTGTCTGGGCTGCAGCAAGGCAATGAGGCAGCTCCAGAACCCTTGACTGGTCCCATCCATCTCCAGATAGAGTGGTTAGAGTGTGGAGCCCTTGTCCTGACCTTGTGTGCTTGGTTGTGGTTACAAGGAAGGAGCCTGCTCCCAGATGTATTTTACAAGAGACTGTGGAAACCTCCAACTTCATTTTTGTTCCTGGGCTAAGTGCAGTTGGCCAAAGGTTGTCCATACATAGCCCCAACTGCAGCATGTTCTCAGAAGGAGAGGTCTCCCTGTCATGGAGGAGACAGGGGCTGAGCATCTTTGCAGCCTCAGTGGCCTCCTCTCTCCTTCTGCAGGAGAAAGCAGCAGCCAACACCAGCACCTGTGTTGTGCAGACTTCCCAGAGCATCTCAATGCTCTAAAAGCCTTTATGCACTCTGCAAATCCCAGCCCAGGGCTGAGCAGCTCTCATTTAGTGGCACAGGCAGGATCACCTCTCCAGTGCCCTTGACTCCCATTTCTCTGGGCAGTGCTGTCATCAGCCCTGTAATATATACCCCTCTGGAGCAGGGAGGGAAATAGGTACTAACTGGATACCATGCCCCATTTTGCTGGCTGTAGCTGGAAGTCGATGTGTCTAGGGGAAAGCACAGCACTTAATCACACACTTTGGGTGCAAATTTAGAGCATGAAACTCTTGCCAAGTTGAATCAATTATTTTATTGGCTGTAACAAGTGATTATGAAGCTTTCTTGGCATAAAATTAGTTCTGTTTCCTTTTTATTTCCAAGCATTGCAAACCTTTTAGAAGAAATAGCAACCAAGAGAAAATTATTCAAGATAAATGATTCAAGGATCACAGTGCAATTTTTATACTTAAATATTATCTACACTATAAGAAACATGGCACTTTCCACATTTTAAATTCGAGGAATCAAAATGAATGCTTTTACTAATTGGTTTTTTTTTTGCTAAATGCAAGAGCTATGACTGACTGTAACCAGGGTAGAGAATCTTCCCAGTGTCAGAGATGGATTGTGGGTTAAAAGTTGACCCTTAGCTGCTTTCTCTGATGGTCTTTGTTCCGTAATAATCAGATTTAGAAAAACTTATGTAAGGTAGTTGAAATCCACTATATGCAAGATATGTCAGGGAGCAGAAATCACATAATTTATGGAAAGCCAAAGAAAAGAGTAATACTTATGAAAAATTCAAATGTCTTCTTCCTATGAACTTTCAGCAGCAGAGGATATAAAGACAAGATTTTAAACTTGCAGCTCTTCCTACTATTTTTTAATTTTAGGAAAAATCCCATAACCTCCATTAACCTTCACAAGGTGATAGATTCAGGCTATGATGTGCCTAGACAAGGTGTGGGAAGCAGAGAAGGAAATTCACAGATGATGATCCTTTCTCTTCAGACAGATTTCATCTTGCTCTTACAAGAAGATATGAGCACACTGGGAACTGCACTGGGCTCTTCCATGGGTCAGGCTTGTGCACAAAGCTATTTGCTCTGAAGGGAGGTGGGGCTATAGAGATGGGGAGCACAGCAGGCAGTCATACCTATTTAAATACAAAAGGACAAGTAAGGATCAGTGATCTGCCATCCTGAAGACCAGAGTAATCTTGTTTTCACCAGCATTCACATTGCTTCCCACCAGCTCATCAAGGCAGAAGCTGGAAAAGGGGTGAAAGTCAGGAGTGCTTGAGCTGGAAAAATAAAACACTCTAGAAGCCAGGTCTGCAACACTGTCTTTGACAGGGACACAGCAGTCCCTCAGTGGCTCAAGGAAGAAACTAGAGCAAACCTCTTAATTTGATCTGCTTTGGTCAAGACCACACAGCCCCTACGTTTTCACCTCAAGCATAGTCACTAAAAAGGATGCCAGCATTGACTTTGGGCCACCTGATATAAACCATGTGCCTATAGGTGAAATAAAAAAGTAGAAAGTGTGTGTAGCAGAGTGGTCTTTGATAACTCTAACTACGCTTTGTGTATTAAATATCTCTGACTGTATCCCTTCAGAAAGAATATACATCCATTCGTGCTTCCTCCTTAGGAATGCAAGAAATAGTAAAATAGTTTTCAAAGGGATGAGGAGAAAAGACAGAAAAAAAAATGCTAATTCCTCCCTGAATAATTCTGGAAATGCAAAGCTATATGCTGTGGATCAGTTTAGTTTTAACTTCATTTGCTTTTTTTTCATTTTAACTTCCAGCTTTTCCCCAGACAGATCAGAGAGGTTATCTCTTTAACAAAGAAACTGGCTCCACAATGGATTAATTTATCTCAAGGCCAGCAGAGCTGATTTTCATCAACCAGCCTGATTTAATCTGGGTGCCATCTCCTGACCTTGCCTCAGCAGAATTGTACCTAAGAGGGGGAGAGCAGCCAAATCCACAAACCCTTTGCATTCCTGTGGCTCTGCATTGGAGATGCTGCTGGTTCCTGGGGGAGGGAGGGAGAGTGGTACTGATCCCTGCTTTCTGCTCACTGGCAGATCCTCTCTGTGGCAGAAGGAAGTTCACTAGGTATTCTCTTTATGTGGACACATATTTATGTCAGATATTAAGAGATGCACTGGATATTTGAGGTCTTGATCAAGGAGCTGAGCCCCTATGACACTGCTGTTGGTGCTTTAGGGCAAAGTCACCAAATGTCTGCAGGACATCCCAGGCAGACTTGCAAAAATCACTACCCAGACACTTAGTATGCATTCTCTACAAGGAAGCACCATAACATAGATGGAGGGTGATAACAGAGTAACAACCTGAGAGCTTTCAGCTTGCTCATCAACTACCAATTGTCAGCTCTCTGCTTGGTTAGCCAATACACCCAAAATTGGCAGGGGCACAGACATAATGGGATGGTGGAGTATACTGGCTTGGGGGATTGCCTGTCATTGGGTTTGCTTTCTGCTGCACAGAGCAGAGAGAACCAGCCATGCATGTCTTGCTTGGGTAAGAAGTGGGTTCTCATAGCCCAGAGAATTCAAAATGAGTAGTGACTCCATTTAATGAGTCAGTCTGGCCTTCTTACTATTGAATAGCAATAGCCTGTGTGAGGAATATATTAGACAAAGAAAAATAAATAGGAAAAAAACCTATTTTGTGAGCAATTGCAGCTGTCAAGCAGCTCCCAGACTCTTTCTCGTTTTTACTTTTATCATGACACAAAAGATGTTTGTTTCAGTCTCTCCCTCTCCAGGCTGAGCTGCCATCTCTCAGGGATTTAGATATTCAAAGCAGAGAGGAGAAAAATATTCAGCCCCTAGGCAGCCAGCAGTTCTGAAGCCTGTTTTTTTCCAGAGGTCAGTGCATATGGTACAGAAAGAGATGTTTCAGAAGAGACCAGTTCAAGGCAGAGAACTCAGATGTGCACAAGAACAAACAGTTTACAAGAGGTACAGGGAGACAAGTGTGTCAACTAGAGCTGGGGAGGCAGAACTAAAGCCACCCAAACGCTGTATTGTCTCTTCTCTAGCTAACAGATTAAAAATGTAAACATGTAAGGTACCCAACCTGTCAACTGATTGATGCATCTATTACTTTTAATGAAATCAAACATTAATTAAACTTACTGGAAGACTGCAGCCTACCTTTAGACAAATGTATTATGCTATTCTGAGTGCTGGAATTAATTCCAGAAGACAATTTAGTGACGCTGCTAAAACAAATGTTTTGCAGAAGGAAAACATTGGCAAAATGGCACATGACTGAGGAAAAAAGATTTGTTCGTAAAGGATTCTTCAATTCAATTTTATATGAATAAATTAATTAGAATCCATGCAATTATTGTGTTTCTAAAGGCCTGCTGCCTGTTTGTTAAGCTGTACAGTGTACTGCAGTGAGTTCAGCAGTCCATTTAAGGATAGATTGTGAGTTACAGGGAAATTTGGGTATTTTCCTTCTTTTCCTTGATGGTGACACTGGACATCAGAAATAAGAGTGAAACTGGGAAATAACACCTAGAGATCTAATTTTTTCCATCTAGCTGGACTCATTTTTTTTAAAGGACTCCTTGTCTTCTAGTAAAATCTGTGAGGAAACAAGTTGAGAAGGTTTTGTGCCTTTTTTAAAAAGAAAATAAAAATAAATTAATTAATACTATTCCCCAACTGACAGCCTGTACTGATACCTGTGGCAAAACCCCACGGTGAGTCAGATCACATCTTCCTCAGAGTGAATGTCTCTGCATTTTCATCAGGAAAATGTAATCAGAGGAGGACTCTGCTGCCTTCCCCAGCAGTGAAAGAATGAATGGGCTCTGCTAGGACTATTTGTACAGGAAATTTGATTGCTAATATGCATTAAAAGGTGATGTTAAAATGTTATCACAATGAGGACTACCAAGATCAATATAGAAACTGATGTTTTGGAAAACCAGATCCAATTAGATGGAGATCTTGATGCACTGAATGTGTCTGCTCCACATAGGCAGTACATCACTGCTGCAGCATGTGCTTTGAGTTTGCTGTTGTTGAGGTGCTGAGCCATCTTCAACTCCTGTCACAGAGAAACCAGCAAGAAATGATACAAAATTGATGGGAATCTGGAAATAAAAACAAGAAAAAAAGGAAGAAATTAAAAAAAAAATCCAAATGCTAAAAAAAATATCCTAAAACCCTATTATAATGTTTATTATTAATCTGTTAGGCCAAGCACAGAAAGAACCTTCCTGATATCTGCTCTGGACAAACAGAAAGGGGGCAGATGGTGTGGTGAGGAGCTTCAGAGATGAGAAGTCCAGTTGGAGGTAACATGACTTAGAGGAGCTTTTATGAAGTCACACTTGACAGGGAGAGCAATAAACCCAAACTTGATTCCCAGGAAAAAAAAAATTGCATTCCTGCTTCCTTGATGTAATTATTTTGAAATCAATGTTGCTCTCCAAGTTGCTGTGTCTGCATTTATTTGAATTAAGTAGAAAGTTTATGTATAAAGGTGAAGCCAGAAATCCAGAAATATTAAGAACCTAAATGTCATGTTGTACAGCTGACTGCACTGAATAGCACATACAAATGAAATTTATCTCTGTCTTAAAGATAATATTTTTTTTTCTAGAATTTAGTCTATTTATATTTTATACTGTGAACTTTTAATAAAAAAAAATTGTAATGATTTGAGCTGGCAGGATACATCTTGCTTCAATTTTCTACATTAATTCTGCAATGCCCACTAACACAATTCCTGTGCTTATGTGTTTTGTTTTGGTTGTTTTG
>VYZU01052117.1:1531-83947 GCA_013401355.1 Ceyx cyanopectus
AACCCGCGGCCGGCCCGGGGGGCTCCGAGGGAGCCGCATCGCAGCTCGCCGCTCCGGCCCGGCCCCCGCCGCTCGGGGCCGGGCGCAGGGCGGGCAGGCGGCGGCGGCCCCGAGGTGCCGGGGGATGCGGGAGGCTTCGCCGCGGGCCGGGCGGAGGGGAAAGCACGGAGCTTCAGGCACGTCGGGCCGTGGCAGGCGGCGGGAGCATCCTCTGGAGGGGGTACCCCGTGCGCGGCGGGGGGGCGGGGGTCGGGCCGGGCTGCTGCACCCCCGCCTCGCCTCCCCTCGCAGCCCCGGCGGTGAGACAGGGCCGGCGGCAGCCGCGCTGCTCATGCACACGGCCGCTCACGGCTCTGCCGTTCCCGCTACGCCGCGGTGCCTTTGGGCGGCGGGAGCAGCGGGCGAGGAGAAAAAGGAGCAGATCGGCGAGGGGGAAAGAAAAAAAAAAAAAAAAAAAAAGCGAAAAGCGGCGAAACGGCAGAGGGTCCGGCGCTCCCTCCCCCGCGCTGTCAGCCGAGCGGAGCGGCGGCAGCGGCGGCCCCGCTCTCTCCTGTGCCAGCGCCGGCGGCCCGGCCCGCCCCGGCCCCGCTCCTCTTTGTACTCCCCATTCAACCGGGCGCCGGCCGCGCCGGCCCCCGCCGCCGCCCCCCGCCGGCCCCCATTGGCGCGNCCCGCCGGCCCCCATTGGCGCGGCCCCCGCCGCCGCCCTCCGCTATTGGGCGCGGTGTCCCCGGGGCGGGCCGGCCAGCGAGCGCGGCCGAGGGGCGGGCGGAGGCGGAGAGCCCGTTAACCCCTTCGGCGCTCCCCGAGCCGCGCCGGCCGCTGGCGCCTCCCCGGGGCGATCCCTGAGGCGCCGGGCGGGCGGGCGACCGCGGCTGAAGCGCTGCCCCCAGGAACCGCCGCTGCTGCTGCCGCTGTGAGGAGGGAAGGGGTTTGACTGCCTGTTCTGCCTCGGCGGCGCTGCGGAGAGATGCCGGTTTAATCGTTGGAAGGAGGGGAAGGGGAGCTGCTGAAGGTGATCAAAGAGTCGCTGTGACCAGGCTTGTGAGCAGAGGGAGGTTTAGCTCCGGAGAAACCGCTTGCAACCCGCTGAGGGTACCAGGCTAACACAGCAAGGGCTAAAATGCCAATAGAGGCTTCTGTGGTTGGGTTGGTTTTCTCCGATCGCCTAAACTACAGCCCGAGTCCACCCGACACTTGTGACACTTGTGACACTGACCCACGAGGATGCTCAGAGGCTGGAGCAGCTCCTGTGAGGACAGGCTGAGGGAGCCGGGATTGTCCAGCCTAGAGAAGGTTCCTCTTGTGGCTCCCAGGATCTGCAGGGGCTCCAGGAAAGCTGGGGAGGGACTTTTGAGGCTGTTTGTCACTGCCAGGACTGGAGGGGATGGATCCAAACTAGAGCTGGGTGGATTCAGCTCAACCATGAGGAAGAATTTCTTCCCCAGGAGGGGGTGAGAGCCTGGCCCAGGGTGCCCAGAGAGGTGGGGGCAGCCCCATCCTTGGCAGTTTCTCAGGCCAGGCTGGATGGGGCTCTGAGCAACCTGCTCTAGTGGGAGGTGTCCCTGCCATGGACAGGGGGATGGAACTGGATCAGCTTCAAAGTCCCTCCCAAGCCTAACCTGGCTCTCCAGAGCGGGCAGGGGACACAGGGATGACAGCACAGCAAGTTTCACTCACCAGACTCTTCTACCCTGTTCTTTCAGAGGATCCCCGTTGTGCAGCTGGGAGCCAATGAATGATTTACAGTGCTGTGAAGGTAAGCATTACATGTACCAAGAGTAAGATTGCTTGATGTTCTGTTTCATGTTTTATTAAAAACAAACCATCAAATCAGATAGCTGCTTAGCTTAAGTAGCTGAAGATGATAATTATCCAGATGTTTATCCAAACATGGAAACCCCCTGCTCACCAGCAGCCTCCCTAGCAGCAGTGCTGAAGCTGTGGTTATCAAGAGAGAGATAAGGCAATGTTTGTAGGGAGGTGGATGCAGTTGGAAAAACCAGGTAACCTCCCAAACACAAACCCTTCCCATGTCCTTTACACTTGGACACTTAACACATCCTTTATACTTGGAACTAACTCCACAAACAAAGCAATTTGCATTTTTTTGGTATTATTTGTAGAATCATACATTGAATTTCCTGATTTTGTGTCCACGGAGCATCTTTTTCACTCACCAGGAATGCACCAGTTGCAGATTTTCACTGTAAAAATCCATGCCACTATGGAACATACTGAGCTTCAGGGATAAAGACACTGAAACAATTTTTTCAGTAAACTGGGGGTTTAAATCTGAATCCAAGGCAGGATTCCACTGCCCAGTAAGGCAAGGCCCCTTCTCCAGAAAAAAAAATATGTATTCAACACCAGAAAACAGTAGTTTCACTTCTAGAAATCACTTATGTTTCTTCTCTGTAATTTTCTTTAACATAGGAGTGCTTTTGCTTTTTTCTCAATGTTACAATAATTGATGCTGAAGCTGAAGACATCAAAGCCATTATTGAAAAAATTCCTTAGCCAGAGGGGGAAAAAAAAGATTTCTCCTTACTAAACAAGTCTTCAACCCAAAGCCTTATAATGTTAAAATCAGGAGGCAAAGATGAGGTGGCAAGTTGAAAGGTAAAGGAGCAGCTAGAAGAGATTCTGCAAGAAATCTTGTGATTAGGATTAAAAATAAAGAGTAATAACAGCAAATAATTGGGCACCACACAAGGAGGATGTGCAGGGCTGTGCCAGATGATCTGGGATTCCACACACTCTAAATCTTACACCCAACACCCTCTTTAGGTGGTTGTGTTACTAGTTCTCTAGCTCAGAACTCTGGGAGGAAATAAAACCAGTCAGTAGGATAACTGTGATTCTGTGATTCTGGATTCTAACCTGGAAAATGAGATTATTTACTTGCTGTCCATAGAGATCAATGGATAAAATGATAACTCTATAGTGACAAAACAGAGAAGCTTCCCCTTCCTTGGCCAATGCCAACATCCCACCTCCCTCTCCAGCCTCACCTTCCCAAATTCTACCCACCCAATCATAAAAACTGGTATTTTTTTTTGGTTTTAGCAGAGCAAAAAAAACCATTAAGTGCCATCAAATGCTGGATTAAGATGGAATCCTGCTCTTTGAAGTGAATTCAACACACAAACAGTGCACACAAATTCTGGTAGCCTCATCAATCTGTATCAAAACACTTTTTCACTTTATTATTATTATAACAGGTGCAGCAGACAAACATTTGAATTCTTTCTTTGCATTATTTACTTCCAGCAGGGAACAACTTCTTGCCACTGACCTCAGGACACACGTCACACGTTTGGCTTTAATGCTCTAAAAGTATGAAATTCAGACCTCTAAAATAACTTTAATTCAACAGCATCCTGGTCTTTTCACCTTTGCATAGGTAAAGCAGCATTCTGAAGTCCTGAGCTAGGAAAAGAATCCAGCTTGGAGGTATGGAACTCTGAAACTGAATGAGCTGCTGCCATGTATTTCTCTCCTGACATATCCCCCCTCCTCCTTGACTCCAATTTGATGATTCAAAGGGAATAGAAGTGAGTAAAAAAATGAAAATACAGAAGCAAAGCCATTTAAAATACACATGATTCCATGAAAACAGAGTGACACTGTCCTCATCACACAAGGAACCACCAGAGGGTGCACAGAAGAGTTCCCCTGTGCACAAAAATCCCCAGTCTCCAATGTTTTCATTTTCTCCTCCTCTGTCCTTACTCACTCCAGCATGAGATGAGCCCATGCTGTGGAGAGGCTGGAGCCAAGCACAGGCACATCTGAATTTCTCTGACATTTCCACTCTTTGATGGCTGGCCAGCACTTTTTTCCTGCCTGGAGCCTCAAAACAGGTAAATGGACTAGGAAAAAAAAACACAACAACACCCTATTTTTATGAGTAAGGCAGGCTTGAATAAAAATAGACCCAACGAGGTAATTTTCTTTATTGAGAAGTTATTCTGAATTACACAACTCCAAGGGGCTGATAACAATACATTGTACAGTACATTCATTCTTAAGAATTCATACAATAGCACTCCTAATAATAGTTTATTATGCAAACAACTATCAGTCCAAATTATGTAACCAAGAAGAAGTAAATCATATTATTTTAACATCAATGGTATGAGTTGGTTGGTTTTTTTTTTTTACAGCTTTCTGCCAGCAATTTCTTTCTCCAGAACCTGGCACTCTGCATTCCCACAGCACCCTGAACCTGGAATGCTCAGGGCTGTCCCACATTTTTACACCCCTCTGTGCCCAGAAGGTTCCACACAGCCTCTGATGTGAGAGTAAAGAAGAAATCAGTGCCTTCAGATCCATTTCCAGCAAGCCAACCAGCACTAGCTTGCTTCCAGTTTCACCTCTTTTCTTGAGGACTGGACTTATTGCCAAGTTATTTGCTTCATTTAAGCTGCACCAAGGAGCTGAGGAAGGTAACACATTACTACTCAACCCAGCAACCCTGCCAGAGGTAGTTTACACACAGGAGCAGATAAACCAGAGCCCCTCAGCTAGTTCCACCTGCTGGGGGATGAATGAAAGGGAGCAGGACAAACTGATTTCACACAAGCAACCTAAGTGTGAGGCTGCTGGGGAGGTCCCACACTTAGGATATCCTCTCCCTGGCTGAGTTTTTTTGCAGCCATTCCAGATACAAAAGCAGCAAAGGGTTGATTTTTAAGCTACAATTGGTTTTAAGTTGGTCCAAGAAGATATCTGAAAATGCTTGTTATAGATTTATATTCATCAGATTACCACTCCCTGTTTTTATAGTGAATTAACTCACTGTAATGCCCAAGAGGATGGAGATTCCACAGCAAACACACCTCTGAGTTGTGGGCAAGCTAGAGAATTTATCAGAATTAAGTTTTAAATGCACACTTGTTGGGAGTGAGAGCAGCTGCTCTGCAGAAGATTGTGCAGACTGTCTGCATGAGGAGTCAAAAAGAGAGGACAAAAAACAATGTCATAATATTAGAGACATAAAGGAAAATAACATTAGAGACAAAAAGGATCTCTCACCTCTGTCAAGTATTACTCTAGAAATCAGAGACCACCAGCCCTGGGATTGACATTTTCAATCTCCATTTTGAATTCCAACTGCTTGAAGCATCCTTCAGAAGCCCCCAGAGCTGCTTTATTAACTCTCTCACTGCTTTATTAACTCTCTCTCTACAACACTGAAGCCTCCTGCCAGCTGTGGAAGAGGATTTGTTTGGAAGAGGATTTGTTTGGAAGATGGGAAGCAGAATGTAAAAGCCACCTGATATCAAATGGAAGTTCCAGGAGGTTGGGAGGCTTGAATCCATCATTCCCAGCTCTAGAAATGCTCAGTCCACAGCAAATGGAACTAAATCAGAGATGGACAAACTCTTTTCTCCACAGCACACCTTCCTCAACTCTCAAGAGCTGCTTTAAGGTGAGCCTTAAACACAATTAATTTGCTTAGAACCACAAAATCCTCTTGCTTCTCAGACTTGTGTTATCAAAGCTGACTACAACCTTCCATCCAAACACTCCTGGCCAGGATGGAAGGCTCAGCACCACTCCAGGGCACAAGAGCAGCTTTGAGGCAGCCAGGAGGCCACGTGCTGGTGCTGGGCATGACAGCATCCCCTCACCCTGGCTGCAGTCAGACAGAAACACCCCTGTGCTTGGCCAACCTCATGACAAGCAGATGCTTGGAACAGCAGCACTCACTTTGCAGCTACCACCCAGTCCCTATCAGACTGGAACTTGTTATGTATGAGCATTAACAGCAGCTAGTACACAGGATTTAATCCCTCTCAGGAGCTGTTCAGAATGCTACAAACATTGCTGTGCTAGCAGACATGTATTTAATAAATCACCTCTGACACACTCTGTTGCATTAAACATTTCTCTGTGATTCTGAGATCATTCCACTCTTGGAGAAAGCCACCACCATCTGGAGTGCAGACAGGAGCCTGCACTCCACTGAGGGTCCTGAGCAAGCTGTAAATCTGAATATTAACTGAGTTAACAAGTTAGAGATGCCTCTGAAAAGCAGAAAGCAGTGTCTGTGTGTATNAGCACTTTTTTCCTGCCTGGAGCCTCAAAACAGGTAAATGGACTAGGAAAAAAAAACACAACAACACCCTATTTTTATGAGTAAGGCAGGCTTGAATAAAAATAGACCCAACGAGGTAATTTTCTTTATTGAGAAGTTATTCTGAATTACACAACTCCAAGGGGCTGATAACAATACATTGTACAGTACATTCATTCTTAAGAATTCATACAATAGCACTCCTAATAATAGTTTATTATGCAAACAACTATCAGTCCAAATTATGTAACCAAGAAGAAGTAAATCATATTATTTTAACATCAGTGGTATGAGTTGGTTGGTTTTTTTTTTTTACAGCTTTCTGCCAGCAATTTCTTTCTCCAGAACCTGGCACTCTGCATTCCCACAGCACCCTGAACCTGGAATGCTCAGGGCTGTCCCACATTTTTACACCCCTCTGTGCCCAGAAGGTTCCACACAGCCTCTGATGTGAGAGTAAAGAAGAAATCAGTGCCTTCAGATCCATTTCCAGCAAGCCAACCAGCACTAGCTTGCTTCCAGTTTCACCTCTTTTCTTGAGGACTGGACTTATTGCCAAGTTATTTGCTTCATTTAAGCTGCACCAAGGAGCTGAGGAAGGTAACACATTACTACTCAACCCAGCAACCCTGCCAGAGGTAGTTTACACACAGGAGCAGATAAACCAGAGCCCCTCAGCTAGTTCCACCTGCTGGGGGATGAATGAAAGGGAGCAGGACAAACTGATTTCACACAAGCAACCTAAGTGTGAGGCTGCTGGGGAGGTCCCACACTTAGGATATCCTCTCCCTGGCTGAGTTTTTTTGCAGCCATTCCAGATACAAAAGCAGCAAAGGGTTGATTTTTAAGCTACAATTGGTTTTAAGTTGGTCCAAGAAGATATCTGAAAATGCTTGTTATAGATTTATATTCATCAGATTACCACTCCCTGTTTTTATAGTGAATTAACTCACTGTAATGCCCAAGAGGATGGAGATTCCACAGCAAACACACCTCTGAGTTGTGGGCAAGCTAGAGAATTTATCAGAATTAAGTTTTAAATGCACACTTGTTGGGAGTGAGAGCAGCTGCTCTGCAGAAGATTGTGCAGACTGTCTGCATGAGGAGTCAAAAAGAGAGGACAAAAAACAATGTCATAATATTAGAGACATAAAGGAAAATAACATTAGAGACAAAAAGGATCTCTCACCTCTGTCAAGTATTACTCTAGAAATCAGAGACCACCAGCCCTGGGATTGACATTTTCAATCTCCATTTTGAATTCCAACTGCTTGAAGCATCCTTCAGAAGCCCCCAGAGCTGCTTTATTAACTCTCTCACTGCTTTATTAACTCTCTCTCTACAACACTGAAGCCTCCTGCCAGCTGTGGAAGAGGATTTGTTTGGAAGAGGATTTGTTTGGAAGATGGGAAGCAGAATGTAAAAGCCACCTGATATCAAATGGAAGTTCCAGGAGGTTGGGAGGCTTGAATCCATCATTCCCAGCTCTAGAAATGCTCAGTCCACAGCAAATGGAACTAAATCAGAGATGGACAAACTCTTTTCTCCACAGCACACCTTCCTCAACTCTCAAGAGCTGCTTTAAGGTGAGCCTTAAACACAATTAATTTGCTTAGAACCACAAAATCCTCTTGCTTCTCAGACTTGTGTTATCAAAGCTGACTACAACCTTCCATCCAAACACTCCTGGCCAGGATGGAAGGCTCAGCACCACTCCAGGGCACAAGAGCAGCTTTGAGGCAGCCAGGAGGCCACGTGCTGGTGCTGGGCATGACAGCATCCCCTCACCCTGGCTGCAGTCAGACAGAAACACCCCTGTGCTTGGCCAACCTCATGACAAGCAGATGCTTGGAACAGCAGCACTCACTTTGCAGCTACCACCCAGTCCCTATCAGACTGGAACTTGTTATGTATGAGCATTAACAGCAGCTAGTACACAGGATTTAATCCCTCTCAGGAGCTGTTCAGAATGCTACAAACATTGCTGTGCTAGCAGACATGTATTTAATAAATCACCTCTGACACACTCTGTTGCATTAAACATTTCTCTGTGATTCTGAGATCATTCCACTCTTGGAGAAAGCCACCACCATCTGGAGTGCAGACAGGAGCCTGCACTCCACTGAGGGTCCTGAGCAAGCTGTAAATCTGAATATTAACTGAGTTAACAAGTTAGAGATGCCTCTGAAAAGCAGAAAGCAGTGTCTGTGTGTATGGAGCTGCTGGATCCTTTTGCTTTGTTTAACTCCAAAGTGATGCCTGTGCAAAAATCTTGTGAGCTGCAAGGTAGGCATTACACACCAATTAATAATGCAGCCCTAATTCACATTTATGAAGCACCACCAAGTGTCTTGTTGAGAATCATTTTATTTGGGTTATGGCAGTATCACTGAGCAGAAGGCCAACCCCAGGCAGGGAGCAGGGAATCAGTTTCACAAGGCAACACCACAGACTAATCTATTAGCACACAAACCATTGCACACTGCATTCTGGTGTGGAAATATCTTCCAGCCAGGCATAAAAACTCTAGGCTTCATCTTTCAGAGCTCCAGGTTAATACCAGAGTCCTAAATATACAAAAAATACATTTAACTTATAATAATCTTAGTGAATCATTTAGAAAATTACAGTTTTATTCTTCACAACATAGAAAAAAAAAATACAAAAATGACTTCTTTCACTCATTTCACTGACAGAAATAGACTCAAAAGGTTTGATGTAGACCCATGAAAACTGAAGATGGGTTTGCAAGTGACACTGCAGATGGGGCCACACTGATGCCAACCTTTCTCCTGATCAATAACAACAAAGCCAACCTTGACAGAGGCATCACCTGGTGGAAAATGACAACTGACCTGCACTGCAACCTGCATCTGGCTGGAACTTGCAGGATGAACACCAATAATTCCAGTTGTAAACTGGAGAAGAGAGTTTTGATGTCATCTTCATATACAGATTTAAATCATCTTTGCTGTTCAGCTTTCTTCACACCAAAGGAAAAGTAACACCACTTGCTTTTAAAATGCTGTTGTTTATTTGCATTTGTTTAGTAAATTAATCTTTTCCATCAAAAAAATGTTCATTTTGAACAGTGAGCTCAGGATAATGCAGCATTCCTCAGATCACCACACAGCCTGCTGGAGAAGCTGAAATTGCTGCTTCCTTGGATGCAAAAGAGCTGTGAGGTTGGATATGGCCCTGATTTATTTTTATTATGGCAAATAATCTTTGCCAAAAGGTTTTAAATAGAAGCAAAGATCATTATTCCCTGTGCCTGCTTACAATTCCCTCTGCCTGCTTGTGTGGAACAGCAAAGGTGTGACATGGTATTGATCACTAGAGGAAAAAAAAATAAAAATATTAAAAAAATAATCAGATTTTAATGGAGATAAAGGGAATAGGTGAAAAACTGAAAGTTGGGGTTTTTTTTCATATAGCTCTGACACACATCAACCAAAGGTCCTGTAAATGCAGCTCTCCCCAGGAGCTGGAAGAGAAAGTCTCTGCCCTCAGGACTTAGTGCCTGTGTCTGGGAGTCCATACTGCTCAGTGCCTGGATGTGCCAGTGATCACATTAGCCACTTGGGAAAAGGTGCCCCTCAAATGATTCCACAGTAGCTCAAATAATCCCCCAACTCTGCAAGGTACCACTAAGCTAGTGGAGAGCCATGAGGAGATGAGTGTTAAGTAAAAAAGGGAGAACTGCAGCTGTCTGTGGGTGACTCATCTCTTTATACTGTTTAGATTCATCACTGGTATCACTAGAAATACAACAGGTAGTACCACTTGATTTAAACATAAAGTCTCCAGGGATGCAGCACTTAAGAGTTTTAACATGATAACCTCTGAAAGAAGAGCAGCATTTGAGTCAGCTTCCACCAGCTCTTCAGAGCAAACCCACTGCTCAGCCACCCTACTGCTGAAATTCCTCAAGATCCACATTCCCCTCCCTGCTTTCCTGGTCCTGTTCCCATCACTCACACCCTGCCTTCCTCCATTCCAACACTTTGCCCACTTTTGGAGTCTCTTGACAAAATCCTAAAGCATTCCAGAGCATTTTATTTGCTTTCACAGCCATACAGACAGTTTCTGGCATGCAGTCAAGCACTTGAGTAAGAGAGGTATCAGTAACAGGATCCCAATTCAAGCATTTAGTGGGTACAACTTCATCACTCACACTGCAACCTTCAGGCATTTAGTCAGAAATGAAAACCATTTAGCACATCATTTGAGGATCAGGCTAGCTGCCAAGCCAGATAAAGTGTCAAAGTTTCCCAAAGCACTGCAAGCTGTCAATTATTTCCATGTTTTACACCGTGGAGTTGCAGTGAAATCATGGTGGGTTTATTGGTTATTCTTGCTAGATTATGGGCTCTTTTACCTCTGACTTATTTTTACCTTGAGTATATTCTTTATAAATGTGCTGGGTATTGAAAAATCTGCAGCATTTGGATGTTTGAAAAGTTCTGAGAAAGAGTTGGAATTACTCTGACTTCTTGTGTTCTTCAGGGTGGGAAAGTACCTTCCTCCTCTGATGCAGCATGTGAAAGTAGAGCTGAGGGAAGACTGCAGAGAAAAGAGATTCACTGAATCAACTATGGATTGAGGCTCAACCTAAAATGCACAGTCACATCCTCTAATAATAATAATCTTTTTGCTCCAGACAACTATTGTCTTTTAGTCTTTAAAGAGAGTAACACTGGTCTAAGGATTCAGGCACTATTTAATTTTTACATGCAAAATGTCTTTTACTCTGCAGGTACAAGCAGGATGACAACAGGTTTCTGAAATGCATGCACACAAGAGAAAATACATTCCAGGGAGGAAAAAGTCCTGAGAGTAGAAAATAAAATTCCTGGGAGGAAAAAGTCCTTCAAGCAAAAAATAAATTCCATGGAGAAAAAAGTTATTAAAATAGAAAATAAATTCCATGGAGAAAAAAAAAGTACTTAAAGGTATAAAATAAATTAATAGGAGAAAAAAGTCTTTCAAGTAAAAAATAAAATTCCAGATTCCAGAAATGCTAAGATGCTACTAGTAAGAAGTTAAAAACTAAATTTGGAACAGCTTTCAAAGCTTGCTTTCTTTGGGATATTAACAATCCCAACATTTCCAAGCCCTTCAGCAGGTGAAACTCCTGCACAGGTGCCATCCATGACCACAATAAACAATTTTCTTCTGTCTCAGGAAAACCCTGATGGGGAAAATCACCTAGAACTGCTGATTTTCAGAGCTGCCCATGCACAATAATCATTAATTACCAAATAAAAATGACTGCCTTTGAGTTATGCACCCAGCAAATCAGAATGGCTGACAGAAAGCAGCTCATTTACTGGAGAAATTTCTATTTAGATCATTTTCACACCCAATTTTGCAATTAGTTGTATTTGTTACTCCCACAATTATTAGTTTTTCCTGTTACAGCTTTTAATATTAAAATTTAATTTAAATATTAAATGAACAACTGAAAGCCATACTTACTTGGAATGTAAGAGATCATAACCAGGATCAGGAATGTGTAGTAGTCAAAAGAAAAATTGTACTTGTTAGGTAAACTAATGGAATACAAGCCAGACTGTCTGACAGAGGGTAATGCAGCATATATTGTGAGTAATTCACCTGAGACTCCCATTGGGTACAACACTATAAACAAAGTGTACCTAGAACAAAACAATCACAGAAAAGGATTAAAAGGTTATGAGCAAGTTATTTGGTCCATGCTATTTTGATCATGAAATTTTCAATCAGCATTTATTAGGTCTGGGAAGTATTCAAATGTGCATTATGTTTGAATTATTGAAATATTTCCTTTGAGAATCTAAAATATTATTTTTTAAAGTATTTTCTCCCCTCCCTCCCCCTTTGTTACACTGATACTCTGGTAGAAATAATGATATTTCTTCAAACAGGGCTACACACAGTGGTTATTAACCAGTGACTGTTTCATGATTAGCCTTCAGATTCACAGGTTACTAATTAAATCCCAGTTTCAGACAAAGACAATCACTTTCTAAGTGGGACTGAGTTCTGACAAACTGCTCTTTCAGCTGACAAACAGATGTATTTCAATCTAAGATTTCAAGTAGAAATCTGCTGGCAGCTAGGAAGTCCCATTCATACCCAGAGCAATCACCTCGGGGTAAAATCCAATTTTTTTTGTACTGTAACCATTGTACAAGACAAAAATCCCAGTGAAACCAGTCAACTCCAGGCTGATTCCTGCTCTGCCACCTACCTGGCCCATTTGATGAGATAAGGGAGATGGTTTAACAAGCTGAAAGTATAAAAAGAGTAACGGATGATCTCTGTGACTGTCCAGGCCACAACAAACAACAGCACACTGTCCTCACTCTGCACCTGCAGGGCACAGAAAGAAAGCAACATAAAAAAAGCTCAGTGTAAATTCAAGAGTTGCTAATTACTCACCAGACCCAGCCTCCAAGAAACCAATTCCCATGGGTTGTGGCTTCACTGCATCATCTTAGAGCACAGGCTCCAAGAGTGAGCTTAAAAACAACATTAGTAGCAGCAGTAAAAACACTTTTATTTATCATGCTCCTTATTTTCCTAGAAAAAGAAGAAAAGTTCTCTTGGTCACCAAGCAGAGGCAATCCCTGGAATCAGAGAGCAGCACATTCCTACAGTGCCAGCTTCTGTTTCAGCCCCACATCAGCCTGGCAATTGGCACCTCCTTCAGTTTCTCCTCTGCTCCCAGTCCCTGCTGCTTTGAGCAGCTCTGCTCTGCCTCTCCACAGGAGACACTGGCTCCTCAGGCTGGGAGGAGGAGCAGAACTGCTCTAATGTTACACTCAAGACATCATCTCACTGCTTTACACCTCCCAGGGCTTTGCTTTCAGACACACATCACTGAACCAGCTTTTATTCCCTTCATCTTTTGAAGGTTAATCATCTGCAACATGATTTTTATTCATCCTTCCCTTTTCTTAACAGAGTTCTCAGCTGTCTGAGTACCTTGAGCCCAAATTCAGTGGGCTGGGGGGACAAATTGCTCAGCCCCAGGGGCCCCCTTTCCTTTTTTTCTACTCCTCAAGAAAGGGAGAAGGAAATCACAGAGGGTCCTGGGTACATTTTAGCTTTTCTTCAGTACTATGAATAATAACTTCTGTTAAAACACCAGAGAACCTGCAGCAAAGATGAGAACAGGGAACTGACAACATCAAGCAGAGATGGAATCAGTCTTAATGACCAGCTCACTATGTTTTATGTGTTATCTTCAAGCCCCCCTTTGGCTGGGTGCTCTGGAAGTGTTCCTCCAAGTACTTACCTGCAACTGAACTGATTTGCTGAGCATTAAATGGCAGCTGACAGCACCTGAGTGACCCTCAGAACTGGGTGTGGAATTCTCTCCCTTGTCACCAGGCCACCTCACTGCTCACACTCATTCAAAGCATCACTTTGAGACTGAAAAGCACCTTCTTCTCTCCTACACCTACTTTCTTTCAGCTCTTCCTTCCCTCCAGTCCATGTAAAATTCAGTGCTCTGATTCCTTGAGAAGCTGATGCCAAGGTCTGTGTGACATGCCAGGCCCCCCAGCAGCTGGGGAGGTGAGGGGAACCTCCCTGCTGCCCAGTGCTTGAACATGTGCCATGCTTCAACACTTAAAAATCAGTAATTCCCCATGGAATTGAACAGCACTCCAAAGCACAAACTTGTGTTAGTGGCAAGAAGCATGCTTCAGATCACACCACATATCTGGAAGTGTATTCTGGCAGAAAAGAGGGATGCAATACAGATGTTTCTTCTTGTAGCTGTGTTACATATGGAAACAGTCTGGAAAAGCAAGATACTGAACAAAATCCACTCCAAAAGTTAGAGGAAAACTGCTTTTAAAAAAAAATTTTTACAAGAACCTCATCATGCAACTGCAGAGCTTACAAGTTCCATAAAGCTGTGTGAGAATTTAATCCTGGACTTCAGCATGGAGCTCACCTGTGCAGCCAGCCCTTCAGAGAAAGCACAACACTGGTGACACTGGCAACACATCTCCCCAGGTGAGACTGCACACTGCTGGGGGGGAGGGCAGAATGCAGCCTCTTCACTGGATTTCTTGGCTCTAAGCCTCAGGGGAACACTCAGCACAGAATTCCTCATCCTTACTGTGCTTATCCCCACTTTCTGACATGAAACAAGTCATCATAATACAGTCTCTGCAAGGCTTGAACCAAAACACCACAGAAATGTGAGGAAAAAAACCTGCATGTTGAGAGAATCCTTGTTAAAAAATCCTGGTTATAAAACCCTTATCAAAACAAACCTCCTCATAACCTGAATGTTGGGTTTGTTGCTCATATTTTTTCCCATTTTGCTGGTTTCTCTGGTGAAAATGTGGGCATAAGTTTCAAAATTCACAACCATTTTACACACTTCCCTTGGATGTCTAACAGACAACACATGGAATATTCTAAATTAAATTAAATACCTTTAACATTTGGGTTGTAGCAAAAACAAGAAGCAGTTCATTAAAAAAAATTAAAATATTGTTATTTCTGAAGCATCAGGTACCCCAACATCATACAGGTAACAGGCAAAACTACAAGCATTTTTCTTTTCAAATACACATATCTTAATGATATGTATATTTTTGATTGATTTTGATTACAGGTGATTACAGGTTGGGGTTTTCAACATCTAGCTTTTATCTTCAGTGAAACTGGAGTACACTCATTTGCATCAGAAGTGAAAACCATCAGAAGACAGAAGTATTTACAGGATTACTGAGAAAAATATCAGTCCTCCACTTGAAATAGCATGAAACTAAGGCTCCAGAGGATAATAACCAGTGATATTTGTTGTCTGAAGCAGCAGCACAAGAGGAGGCATACCTGGGCTGCTCCCAGACTCAGGAGCTGGATATCTTACTGGGAAAGAATCAGACCTCAGGCTATTTGATTATCAAGACCAGGTGACATCAGGTTTATTTGTATTGCCTTTCAGCCACAGAAATTCACATGACCAACGTGTCAGGATACAAACAAAAGTCATTTGAAGGGAAAGAAAAGTGATCAAGTCTGGCTCTTCAGCATGGCTGAGGAGTTTTGCTACCTGTTCTGTAGCTTAACTTACCTCTTTTACACTGTGTGTTACTGCCCAGGTCAGGAAAACCCTTGACATCACTTGGAAAGCAGTCAGAACAACAGAAGAGGGAACAATGCCTGGAAGATATTTTGCAATTAGTAAATATTCCTGATTATCAGGGTGGGAGTGGGGAAATAAAACAGCTAGACCAGAGCTTTGTTTGGACACACACACACTTGAGTAAAGACAATCCAATTCCATGCTTTTAAGGTTTAATACCAGTAAACACTGGCATCTGCACTCAAGTTTAGATTAAACCAACAGAGCAATCTAAATTCAGATGGTAAAATAGCTTTTTATCTGCAAGGTTTTTTAGATATAACTTGCCCTTTGTGAACTAACACTTCCAAAATGTCACATTTTGCTTTAAGAAGTATGGTTTATGTAGAAACCAGTAATGGAGGTGTAGAAAAATCAAATTATTGCCTCATGTGAGACACAGAGTTTACTCTGAGAAGCCTTTACATCAATTTGAGGAGTGTGTGATCATGGATTTCTTGGACAATCTGTGCACAACCTACAAGCTGCCCTTGATAAAATCAGATTTTCAGGAGCTGAATTACTCAGGAAAGGTCAGAACTTCTCTGAAATCCAGAGCTGGGCTGCCCTCTGCTGACAAATCTCAGTATAGGAGCTTGACTTTTCCAACTTCCACGTTGGGTTATTTAAAAAACAGCATAAAAATCTTCTGCACAGTTGTTCAATATGAACCCACAAGCTCAGACAGCCTCGGGTATGAAGAGTGTTTGTAAGTGCAGCTTTAGGAACATTAATACCAGTCTCAAGCAGCTCCTGCTCTCCAAACAGAAATATCCTTTTTATTGGATTTTAAATTATTTCCATACTTTCTGTTTGGGTTTTTTTTTTGGAGGAAAGACAGCTTGGTACAGATGATTATAGGGTGGAGAGTAATGACCCACTATAAAACAGATATCAACTGTTTGTAGCCTGGGAGGAATCTAGATAGAAACAGAATGGCAAGCAATTGAAAAGCTGTGACACTATTTGGGATTTAAGTTGTCAAATGGAAGTGAATTTGAGTTAGGCAGGAATTAGATCTGGCAAATCACAGACCACAACATGTATTCATGCTAACACACTGCTAAATCTGCAAAAGAATAAAACTGAAAATTGGCAAGCTTACCAAAGGCACAGTGCAGAATCTAGAACAAAAAGAAAAATTCCAATCACCATCATTTCAAAGGAAGCAATTCAGAAACACATTCAGGGCTATCACAAGAGCTTTAAGATTCAATTTGACCTCAGAGGCCAAGCTTAATATTTAGCTAAAATAAATAACAGGCAGCACATTCCTCACCAGTTGGTAAGGGGTAAAAAAAAAGCAGCATTTGTGTGAGGTGTGTTTCTCAGATTTACCTTCCCATCACTCCAGGAATGCTAGTGGAAAAGCAGAAATCTCTGCTCACAAAGGCTGCCTGCCTGCTGCTGCACAAACACTGGTGCACATGTTGGTGCTGCTGGTGAGCAGCTCTGCACTCACCTCCAGCAGAGCTCCAGTCTGGAAGAACTTCAGGGGCTTTTCTATGGAATAATAGAGGCTGTGGTAGCTGCCCTTGGCCAGGTATGCACGAACCAGCCCAACTGCTATGACAAGCCACCTGAAACAGAAAACAGTCTGAGGTAAGAGCCATGAAGCAGGGTATAAACACAAATAAATCCTTAACCCTTCTCTGGCCACCTGAGAAAGCAACAGGCATCTAAATGCCCTCAAAGGTGCACCCCTCTGCAGCACTGAAAAGATGAAATAATTGGAATTATGCTTTTAAAACATCTTTCAGCACCAACATGAAATCAATACCCATCGTGTCCACATTGATTTTTCAGTCACTGTGTTTAGTTTAATTACAGAAGGCACTCATGACTTATTAAATAAGACTGGCATCACTGTTTAGCTTAAGCAGAAAATCCCACTCAAAGACCTCTGACCATATCATAATTTAAAGCCTTAGCACTTAAACCAGTGAAGATTCAGAAGGCAGAGATTTCAATGCTCTGGCTCCAAGCAAACCCTTAGACTTTATGATGAACCATCCAGCTTAATTATTAGCATGTATTTATTTATTTATTGATGAGTTATGGCTAAGGAGCTGCAAGAAACCTGAGCCTGCTGAAGCCAGCCCAAAAACTAAGGTGGGGGCACCCTGGTTAAACACTTTGTCACTTGAAATCAGTATATATATTTATTTAACCTTAATTTCCAACTGCTTGTGGCAAACATGAAGAGAAGGGGGTGGTCAACGGGTGGTGGGAATTCTCACCAGTGGTTTCCAGGACACTGGATGCTCACAAGTACCACTTTTGCTTGGGGACTCTGAAGTACACACAAATATTGACCCAAATATATACTGTATTTTGAACAATTACCACATTTCAGTTGTATTGACAAGTTACTTCAGTTAAAGCAGCCTTGTGAAACCAAAAGACAAAACATTTGCCAACATTTGTTTACAAAGAAAGAATCAGAAGAACAATAAATCTGAGGATTTCAGTGTGGAGCAAAGCAGTTAAAGTGCTAAAATATTAATATCTCTCCCTTGCAACAGGGCTGCTTTTTTTAGAGCAGTAAATCAGAGCAGGTTGACACTGTCCTGTTTCTATCTGTCAGGTTTCTCTAACTGCTGAATTCAGCACTTTGAGGTTTCTAACTAGTTCTTGGCTATGCCTGCAAACTGCTCTCCCAAAACCAAGAGGTTACTCCAGACTAAGGAAACCAAAATCAATCCAAACTATCTGGCCAATAAACTCCCAACCCAGGACACACTAATCACACAAACCCTGGGGAATTCAAAAGCTTTTACACCAAGATCTACCCTGCTGAGTGAAATCCTTTGGGAAGTGTTTCCAGCACCAGGAGCTGGCACTGAGGATGCAAAGTACTAGGCAGCTACTGCACTTGGCTAAAACTAAGGAGCATAATCCCATTTTAAAGCAGCTTTTCAACTCCAGCTGACTGCCTGGCCTCCCTGCCCACACTACCCAGTGGCTGCAGCCAGCCATGGCTTAGGGATCCACAGCTGGATGGATTTTATCCTCTTGCAAAAGCCATTATATCACCAGCAGTCCATATACTATTTGTATTAGGGCAGACAGAAATAAGGTTTATTATTTTAGTGTCAGTATGGCATTTTAGCCAAGGCTAGATAAATAAATACAATAATTATGCCAAGATTTTTTAACACGTGTTTCATTTTTGGTGGTTGTTTTTTTTCTCCTCCCCATTTCTCTCTGGGAAACCAAATCTGAGCACCCTGGGGACAGAAACTCCCTAGTGCCACCAGCACACTGGGCTTCTGCCAAACACAAAACTACCTTCATGTGAAGTCTTTTTAAAAGAAAAAAAATAACTGAGGTGGTGTTTTGGTGGTTTTTTCCTCCTGGTTCAACGTTGTACATACTGTGGAATTTCAGCAGTGTCAGGGAAGTGCAAAATCCTCATCAATTGGAGGACAAATGAGCCCTCAGTGAGTGACAACAGAGATGTGAACCCTGATCCCTGCACTCCCGTGGCTCTCCAAGCTGCAGGAATCAGCTAAGCACAAACACGAGCAGAAAAAAAAAGTAGTTCATGTTAAAGCACCACATCCCAAACTGGAATTTTCTGGAAAATTTAGTGTAAAACAGGAAAACTGGAGATGTCGTGATCAAGATTTACATGACAACAGGAAGGTAAATACAGATTTAGGTTATTTATTTGGTTAACAAGACTTGGATTTCATTTTCTTCTAAGGAAATAAGAAATTCCATGAGCTCAGGAACTTGCCACAGTAAAAAGGTGAGGATCTTTAAGCAGCCAACCCAATTTTTCTTGGGTTTTTGAGATCTTTTATAAACATAAATGAATTAAATTATAATTTTTAATTAAAACAATTAAAAATAACTAAAAAGCAGCTCAAGGAGCAGGCAAATGCTGCTTGCAGAAGAGCTCAGAGGGGTTAACACTGGTTTCATGCCCCAGGAGCACTGTTGGGTAAGTGGTGTAAGCAGCACTTCACCTCTGCTCCACTGAAGGGTAACTACCATCCAAATTATCACCAGCAAAGGCAAGAACCAGCATGTCCAGAAATAAATCACCCCTCTCCACTCATCTTCCCCACAACAGTGACACGCGGTGTCCACACAACCCCCTGCAGGAATTTTACTAAAGGAGATGAACAGGATTTTACTCATTTGGACTTCATTTCAAAGGCATTTTTCCCTCCCATCCTTAATCTTTCAAAGATGAGTTTTATTTTTATCTGGATTTTAATAAGACTATTCAAGGAAGGGGGAAAAAAACATCCAAGCAAACAAACAAACCAAAAATAAACCGACAAAGTTTCCTTCATCTGGAGAGCTCCCAGTTGTCACCAGTTCTGTTTTGGTGCCTGAGAACACAGCGAGCACACTCAGAGCATCGTGGAATGCCAAGGGTTGGAAAGGAGCTGGAAATCATCTAGTCCAACCCCCCTGATCTAGGGATCTTGGTCTAAGGATCACCCAGCCCAAGTCACCCAGGAACAGGTCGCAATATCTCCAGAGCAAGAGACTCCACAACCCAAAGACCCCAACCAGCCCAAGTCTTCCTTTGCTGGAGGGCAAGAGCAGAGAACGAGGCGGCTCCACACGGCAAGGGGAGCAGCGGGAGAGGCTTTTGGCAGCTCGCAGGCTCCCACCCACAGGGTGAGGGGAACCAGCTCCGGCGGGAACGGTCCCATCGAGTCCCCCCGCGGCGAGGGGCCACAGAAGGCGGCGGTTCCCGCCTCCCCGACCGAGGGCAGCCGCTGCGGGCGAAGCTTCGAAGGCCGCACGGAGACGGGCGCGGCACTGAGGGGAACCCGAGCACAGGCGGGCGACGCTCCCCTGCTCAGCGAATCCCCCCGACACGAACCGCGTCCCCCAGCACGCCTCCTTACCCCGCCGTCATCACCACGTTGTAGATAACGAGATAAGCCGTGGCCAGGGCGCCGGGGCCTTTCCTCCGCCTCGGCTGCTGGCTGCCGTAGCCGTTGTCAGCCCGGCTGCCGCCGCTGCCAGACGCCGCCATGTTGCGGCGCTCCCGCGGCTGGGCCCGCACTGGGCGCACGGCGGGAGCGCGGGGCGGGGTCTGGGCGATGCCGCCGCCGCCATCTTGGGGCGGGCTCTGGGAGCCGCCGCCATCTTGGGGCGGGCAGAGAGCTCTGCGCAGCCGCTGTCCCGCCCGCCACAGCCCCGCACACCGGGGGTCGCCTCTCCCGCTGCCGTGTGAGGGGCTGGTTCCCTGCTGCGCCGCCCCGGGACGTGGGGGTTGGTTCCCCCGGTGCTCTGCCCTCGGGTGAGGAGCGGTTTGAGGCACCTGTAAAGCGGGTTAGAAACGCCTCGCTGCCGCAGCAAGAAAGAGGTGTGACGGTTCCTTAGGGAATTAGTTGGCTAGGTAGGGGTATTTTGGGAATATTTAGTAGGTTTTCAGCGCTGTTAGCGTTTAATTAGCTGCTGAAGATGAGCGCAGCCCAGAGCTGTAACTCGTTTTCTACCTGGACAGTACTTTCATAGCAAGAGAAATCCCACAGAAATTGTCAATGTTCTGTGGATTCATTCTCAATTTCCAGAAACAATTTTCCATTTACTTGGCAGAATTAACACCGCCAACTTCCCTCCCAGCCCAGTGAATTCTGCTTTTATATATGACCTAATAAATTCATGGTGTGTCCACATCTCTTGCCATCAGCAGGGTTCAAAATTCAAAGGTATCTATGAGAATCTCACTTGAAGCAGCACCGTTTTAGTGCAGTGTTCCAGTAGAGATGAGAGAAACAGATCATTAAATATTCACATATAGAAGCAGAACAATTCTGTGTTTTCAGAGCCTGGCACTGAGGAGGGAGCTGTGAAGCCCTGTGCTGTCTTTCACTTGGAAAAAGAGATCCACAGAAACAACTAGCAAAGGTCTCCTGATCAGCTGGAAAGACACAGGATGGTTGTGGGGTTGAAATATCTTCATTCAATCTCCTTCTTCACTGTAAATAGAATCCTGTTCTTCAATCAGACCAAAAAACTCAAGGGCAGTTGGAGTCAGTGGCTCAGAGCTCCTTGGTTTTCCAGCAGAGGAGGGTGTTCCTCTCTCCAACTCCACTGACAGTAGCTTTCCATGTGCCCACCTGAGCAGAAAGCAGCTTTCCATGTGCTCACCTGGGCAGAAAACAGCTTTCCATGTGCTCACCTGGGCAGAAAGCAGCTTTCCATGTGCCTACATGAGCACAAAGAAGCTCTCCATGTGCTTGCCTGGGCAGAAAGCAGCTTTCCATGTGCCCACCTGAGCAGAAAGCAGCACTCTGACTCTAGTCAGCTACCTGCACATGAGTAGGCAGCTGGGCAAAGGCTGCACGAGTGTATTTGCTAAATATCTCCATCCATTTTCTAGGTGTGAGTACACAATTAGACTTCCCTGGTTTTCTTTTCTCTCTTGCTGTCAGGGTCTGCAGAGCTGAAGGAGGTTTCCCTGCTGCCACCTGCTCCTTCTGTGTGCCCAGCAGCTCTGAGGAGACCCCTGCTAGAGAGACAGGTGGAGGAGGCAGTGACACCTGCAACAGAGTGCACAAGAAGCATGCTTTGTGGTATTGTTTATTTAGGAACTGTGAGCAACTACAGCTGTAGCATTCTCATCTTTGCAAGTCTGATGGTTTCACAAACTGGGAGAACATCAGCATCTTTTTATTAAGGTACAAAATACACCCCGTTGTTGCCTAAAACATTAAAAAACCAAAAAACCAAAACGTGAGGAAAGCTCTGTATGCTCTAAATCAGATTCAAAACCTTTCTGTATAAGGACTTGTGGCAATACTGTGTTTAGTATAACAAGAGAGGGGGGGTTTTTATCCACTGGAAAAGACATGCTGGAGATCTGATCTTAGCAACAAAGGGCAAAGCAGTTAAAAAACCATCGTGTCACCCACAGGAGGTTTGAATGCAGAAGAGCAAATCATATGAAACACATACACAACTAGGTAATACCAAACAACCTAAGGTTGCTATTGTACACACCTGTAGTAAAGAACACTGACTACCTAATGGTGAGGATTTAAGGTAATGCTTTTTTAAGAGGTAACCTTTGACACTCAAATGGTTGCACTTTACACACAAAAAGTGAAAAAGGAAAAAAAAATAAAAGAATTGCTTTTGGAATGATAGGTAGATATAAGACACACTGGTTCTGGATTATGCATCATCACCTTGCAGCCTCTGATATCACCTCTGAACAACAACAACAGGGAAAGCAAAAGTGCCAATACCGTGAAAGGAAAGCAAAGTTACTGAGTGAATTAACCATTGCTGAGAAAGAAAATAAAACTGCAGAGTTGTTTGGTTGGGTTTTGGTTTCCTGCATTTGTAAAAAAAAAAATTGCAACAGCCTTACTGGTGCAGGTTCAAGACAAAAACAAGACAGTCAAGCTCATAAGGTAGAAATAGGTCCTATATAGGTTAAGATTTTTCTTTTGGAAACTGCTAAGTATAGAGGAGTTTGTAATCCAGGCTACTATCTTTTTTTGGTTACTCCAAAAATCTGTGGGAGTTTCCAGCTTATCATCAGTTGAGATCTGTTTTGCAATTGCCAAATAAATGCAAGTAAATCTTTCGTGACCCTGGGAACTCACAGGAGTCACTGGTTGTGCAATCACCAGTTGTTTTTTTTCACAGCAGCACAGATAGGAATCCTAAGTCATGGTTGGACTGCCCAGAGCAGCAGAAAATCTTCTCAGTCTTTGTGTTCAGCCTGTTTCTTAAGCAGGCAGCTGTCACTGCACCCAAGTGACAGGTTCTAGAAGGGAAGGGTGACAGGTTGTGGTCAGCTGGGTAACTCATGCCACAAGCACCTCAGGAAACCACTTCCACACTCAATTTCAGCCAGTATCACAACAGCACTAACAGTGCACTGAGAAAGGGCAGTAAATGTGTTTGAAGTCAGGGCTGTGAAATTCTGTCTAAGACAACTGAAAAAGGAACCAAAAATTGCAATGCTGGCTGTGTCAGACCTTCCCTTCCAGAACATGCTGCTGAGAGCTGCCTGCTCCTTAGGACTGGGGAGATTCACTGCATGCCTGGCAACTGGTTCCTTGTAAAGCAGATCTTGGGGAGCCAGCTTAGCTGCAGTTTTGGCTAAGGAAACTGATGGCATGGGAGCAATGAGCTCGGGAAACAGACTTTTTCTTTAAGATATCAGATTATTACTGTAGAATTCTTTTCCATACCTTTGATTTTAAAAATAGACTGGGCAACTTAGTTGATGACTTGCTCAATGTAAATGCAATCCTGCTGGCAACTTCAAATTGCCTGCTGACTTGAATTAATGCCCACACATAAAGCAAACAGGTATCAACTGATCATGCTGAAAAAACAACCCCCCAAAGACCTACGTATCACACAAGGTGCTTTTGATAGCTTGGTTTTCTGAGCCTTATAAGGAGAGTCTTTAAATAGATTTTTTTTTTAAAATCTTTTTTAATTTGTGTTTTTGTTTTCTTTGAGCCTTGTTTCATTCTTCCTCCTCCTCATCTTCCTCTTCTCCTTCTTTTCCCATGGTCTCCACAAGCAGTTCTGCGGTGCACGTGGCTTCCCCAAGGCTGTTGACAGCTTTGCAGGTGTATTTGGCATCATCGTCCCCACAGACTTCAGAAATAGTCAAAGAACAGTTCCCTTCCTCATCATAATCTATCTGGAAGTGGCGGGACTCCTTGACAGGCTGGTCATCTTTGTACCACATCACCTCGGGGTCGGGGTAGCCTGCAAGAAGTGCAGAGAGAACAGCAACTGCAGTGAACTGCTGGGAAGTGCCCTGCCATTCCTCCAAGCTCCAGCTCCCCCTCCCTGTGTGGACATGGCAGCGGGTTGAAATGCAGATATCTCCCTGAATGCCATTTAAAAATACATGGAGATGAGGTGAGGCTTTTTAACTTCACATGTAACTGAAACAGCTTGAGGGTGAGTAGCCAAACCTGACAGTTATCACAGCTCTCACTGGATTCCTCTTGCCACTACCTCAGCAGGGACTGGCAGGGAGGTTTCTGTGTTTTTAACTTCACATGTAACTGAAACAGCTTGAGTGTGAGTAGCCAAAATGAAAGCACCAAGGCACTCACTAGATTCCTCTTGCCACTACTTTAGCAGTGCCCGGGTGGCAGCTTCTTGTGTGTCTTGCTCATAAGGCCCCTGATGGTCTATCTGAGGCCTGCCCTACACTGCAGCTGGAGTGGAACCCACAGCTCCCAACACAAATGTCAAGGCTAAGGTGTTTTGGAATAAGCTACAGTTTAATATCCTCCTGGGGTTGCTTTGCTGTGGCTGTTCTGCATCTGCCTCCTCCACACCAGCCTGTCCTGCACGGTGACCGTGGCACGCCCGGGTCCTAGGGGTGTTCCCTGGGAGAGGTGAGGGAGTCTGAGAAACACACCTTGCTTGTGCATCTCAGCAGGAGTCTGAGAGCCTTTTGTGAAGGAAATGGCTCTGCTCCCCTGGAAGGGTCCAGAGCAGGGCTGTCCAATACATGCTGGAGAACAATCCCTTATACAGTACTCTTGGCTGCTGTAGTTAATTGAAGGCCTGTGGCCTCAGCCAAGTTCTGGGCTGTGAGGGGAGGATGACCTCCCACGGAGCAGAAATAAAGTGCAGGGATCCCTAATTCACAAAGAACATTAAGAGTGATACACTGGAGGCTGTGGTACATCCATCCATTTTATTCCATGCAGTACTTAAGCACATACCCCTCAGGCTGAGCATCCTTCAGCAACAATAATCCATCCTCACATCTCCGCTGTGAGGTAGGAAACAGGCAGTGAAAGATTAGGAGCACAGAAACAAACAAGCAGAAGGTCAGTGAGGCAGTTTCTGAACCTCAGTTTAAGATCAGAAATGGTCTAACTTGAACACATGCAGCCTGGCACCTACTCCCTCCTGTTGTCTGAGCAGCTTTCCCTACTTTCCACCAACAGCTGGGACAGAGAAGCTTCAATCTCTTTGCAAGACAAGTGGCCTTGGCCTTCAGGCTGTCAGGCTGACCATGCCCAAGTGCCTCCTCATAAAATTATTCTTTCTATTTGCATATTCCAATCTGAGTTTTCTTTCTTGAACTTGTACATTAATAGAAACAAAAAACACCACAGCAAAACTCAATGCAGCATTTGACAGATGTGACTTTTACATCCAGAACAATATTATCATTACTTCACATGCAAATACACTGCTAGAGATTTCTTTGCCTTTAATAGGATATATATATATATATATATAGGATATATACATGTGGCTCCAAGTTATCTTGAGGTCACCTCAAACTTGCCTGTAATTTCAGACAGGTGACTTCCCTATTTGGTTTCTGGTTAGAAGTCTTACAAGAGGGCACTCTTTGAATTCATGGTGCTACAATGCATCTTGTTTTTACTGTTGCTCCCCTCAAAAATCATCTCACTGCTCCCACTTGCTATTCTGAATTAGTGATTCACACACTGACTCCTGGAAATGTCTGTTCTATGGCAAGCACAGAACAAGCCCATGCAGCTCCAGATCATTTCTGTTATTACAACACATCCATGCTGTGACATGCAGATCTTGGGAAAGCAAAATGCCACCAACTCAACCAGAATACTGAAAAAAAAGAGTTGAAAAAGTGAAACAACAGCACAAGGAAAAAAGCAACAGATGTTAGAGAAAAGTACCTTCAATTTTGCAGTCGAATCTAGCAGCACTGCCTTCCACAACCTCCATGTCAAGGATTTTTTTAGTAAAATAGGGCTTTACGTGGGGCTTTTCTTCAGCCACTTCTTCAAGGAAAGCATCTGGAGGAGAGCAAAGAGACAGGTCATTCTTTTGCAGGGCACGATGCATTTTCACAGTTAATTACCAGGTGCTAATGAAAGCATCTCAATTTCCCTCAATTCTGTGAGGCTAGTGGGACAGTTTGCTGCTGAGTTTCATGCCAACCTTCTGCAGCTGGACAAAGATTCAGGCCATAAATAGAATGAACTCAACATGCAAATCATCTTCAGCTCTTCCTTGGGTTTATTTCTAACTGCACTTGGACTTATGCAGGTCAGAGCTGGGTAAACCAGTTCCACTCTATCAGTCCTGTGGTTTACTTTGCAAAATGCCTTGCTTGTTTTTCAGAAGAGTCAATCATTTGTCACACACCACAGATCTCCATTTCAAACTGGGGTGCAAGGGAATGATGTGGGCAGGTTAGTTTTCTCCTCCTGCCTGAGGAGACTGCATGTCTTGGTTACAGCAAGTGTTAATAGCCTTGCTCCCTCCCTGGCCCCAGGAGGAGATACATCACTGTCATCTTGGCATAAACATGCATTCCCAAACTGACAGAAAGTGCAGTGGACAAATCTGCCTTCATTCTTTGGCTTTAAAAAGAGAAGAGTTTACTCCCCGTGCCTGAGGATTTTGAATATTATAAAGACAATGAATTTTTGGTAGATTAAAAATAAAACCCCAAAAGATTAAACGAGAGAGCAAGTGAGCGTGGGAACAACCAACCCAGTGGTTGCTCTCCAGCATTTTGCTGGAAGTTGAAGTTAGATGGACAGACAGAAAGGTGAAAATACCATGCAGCAAAAATGTCTTACCTTCATTCTCTACTTTGTCTGCATTTATAGGGCTGGTAGGCGAGCTCCCAGAGGCCTTTCTCCCACTCATACCAGAAATCATTGCCATGGATGACAGTCTTCCTATTGCTCGGACAGCATGGCCTGTTTTCTAAGACATAACAGAAAAGGTTTCTAGCAATCCAGTCCAACAGGCATGTGATTTTCTGCAACAATCCTGCTTCGGACAAATTATCTGGGATCTCTGCAAACCTCACTGGAATTGTTGGACAAACTGCTTATATATAGCTGTGTTGTTTTAGGAGAGACAGAGCAGGCTGGTCCCAATGACCAAATTTAGTTGCAGATATAAACTTCCCCTGATGAACTCATACCTAAATGAATGTCTCTGTTAGCTGTGGATAAAAAGCACTGTGTGAGAGGAGGGCCAGTGAAAAAGCAGTGTCCTGCTTAACTAGAACTTAACTGCTGGTGAACAGCTCTCTTGGGAGAGGGCTGGACTGAGTTTCATCCACTGAATGAGAAAGTTCCATCTGCAGGATGGGAGCAGACCCCTGACAGGCTCAAGAATCAACCAGCAGGGTACTAAAATGTGCTCAAACTACCCCTAGTACAGACACATTTTTGCCTGAGCTCCTGAGAAACACGTAGAGTAGAACATAAGAGGAATTATGAGGTAGATTTACACAAATTATTATGTTGTGGGCTACTCAAAAGGCTGGATCCAAGATTTTATGCCTTTTAGGAGCCTGAAATGGAATGATCATGTGGTTTTTATATATATATATATATATATATATACACACACAGCCATGCACCCCTTCAACTGCTCTCCTGCAGAACCCCAAACCTGCTTTTCACCCACCCTCTGCCCACCCTGGGGACTTTAGCAGCAGCAGAAGCCACCTGGCACGACATGTTTCTCAGGACCATAAAGAGATTTATCAGGATAACTAGCCCAATGCTCCATCCTCTTCATTACCTGCCATTTTCTTCTGGCCATGTATTTCTTCATCCTATCTTTGGAAAGTTTTTTGGCTTCCATGGTTTTGGTGTCTTTTTGCAGCCAAGGATGCTGAAGGCATTGAGTACAATTTAAGCGACTCCTGTTTTTCACATAAAAAGACTAGTCAGTGTTGGCAGCAACGACACAGGGACCTACCTGCTTCAGCTTTAGCAGCACTGTGAGCTCCTTTCTGGGACCTGAGCTTTTTCTCTTTATAAATGGAGCAGCACAGATCACCTGGCACTGCTTTCCCAGCCGTGCTCACTTCTTAACTCGCTTTCACAACTCCAGTAGGGTATTTTTTTTTGAGAGAAAACTGTGCATTTTGAAGTGTTAATAAAACATTATAAAGCAAAGCAGGAAAAGCCATATGCTTTAGACATGGAACACGTACAGCAGAGCCACAATGGCAGTGATTCATCTACCTCATGCTGGCAGAACCCTGCCCTAGATTCCTTCCCTTCAAAGATTTCTATGATTTCCCCTTTCCCACCACTCAATACCCTCCTTCTGAGCGGCACTGAGCAGGAATGTCCAGCTCTGGAAGCAGCCCACACCCCATTTTCACTTTGCTCAGTGCACACAAAGAACTCTCCTCTCCAGCCACCTGTCTGCAAACTCATTGGGAGAAATATGTTTTCTTTCCTTGGTTTGTTCAGAATCTGCTGTAACCAGGGCTTCTGCCTCTGAATATTTCCTTTTTTCCTGCCCAGCCACTAGGAAAGCTGCCTGCTTAGAGGTGCCCCACTGAAAAGCAGCACGTGGAGAGAAACCTGGCACGGTCCAGACCAAGGCAGAAGGTGTCATGCGGGAACCCGTGGCGTGATGGTGAAGCTAAGGAGCAGCCCCACAAAACCTGAGGGGGGCATCTCACCCGAGGGGAAGGAAAAGCAGAAGGAGCAGGTGATGCAAGTGCTTCATTCAGACCCTGCACCCTGCAGCACAACCCAGAGCTGCAGGCAGAGCTCCTTCTAAAGCATCCCCGGGGACGCCCGCGGCCACGGGCGGCTTCGCAGCGGGCAAACACAGGAGGAGTTCAGCTAAAAGCAAACAGAGAGAGCCTATCAAGTCCAACAGCTTTACTTCATATCTTTCTTCAGGAGGTTGCTGATAAAGTCCTTGGCATCATCAGAGATTTCATCAAAAGCCTCATCATCAAAGTCCCACGTGGCCGAGGTGACGTTGGCGAGGGTCTCGTTGTCGTTGTCTCCCATGAAAGGAGAGAGGCCGCTGACTCTGGGGGTGGAACAGACACACACAGCACTGTTGGTTTGCCAGCTGTCAGGACAGGCACAGTAAGATCATGGGGGACATCTCCAGGGCTCTGCAGATCTTTATCAGGGAAAGCTCCCTTGGGGAGAAACACAAGAGGACTGAGAGCCAACTACAGAGACAGAGAGTTTTAGGGGAAGGAAAAGAGAACTGGGTGAAAGGGGAGTGCAGCAGTTTGTTAAATGACTTGTCCAGTGCTGCATAAACAACACTGCAATATTCATACCAAATCCTGCACAAACACTGCAATCTTCACACCAAATCCTGCACAAACAACACTGCAATCTTCACACCAAATCTTGCACAAATACTGCAATATTCACACCAAATCCTGCACAAACACTGCAATCTTCACACAAATTTCAGCAGAAGAGCACTTCTGGGTTGTTTTTTTTCTCTGGTACCTTCAGCTTTTTTTTTGCTGACTTTGCTGTCAGACCAAGGTTTTTGGTACATTTTATTCCATTTACTCCTGCAGAAAGAGCCCAGAAGAAAATAAATAATGAAATAATGAAATCCACAGGGCTATTCTGCAAACATAAACTACCTCCAGTTCTACAGCCAGATAAAACAGTGCTACATCACTGCAGGCTGCAGAGTTATGCAGATGCATCCCAAAGTCATTTGGTCTTTATGTGCTCAATCAGTCATGATGATGCATGGAATGGAAATCATACTTTATTTTATAACCCAAGTTGAGCTTCCAAGGCTTTTTTACTCAGTATAACTGCTCCATTGCCAGTGAAAGGCAATTGCAGAACATCATGGTGTCATTTGTGCAGAGTATCTTTCTCCAGCTGAGCCTTGTCCTTTATTACCCTGTACCTCTGTGCATCCAGACACTGATTGCTGTGTGTATCACCCTCCCAGTAAAACCTTCAGCTGAAAGTTGCTTATTCTTTACACCTAGAAGTTACTCAGTTTTCCAGGTCTTCTTCCTGGTGTGCAGTTTACATATTCTTCAGGAAATTTTACAGTTTTTATTTGCTTTCTCTGTGCAGTCATATCAAACAGTTTCAACAAGCAGTTACATTTCAATAATAGTACAGTTTTTTTTCCTTTCAAAATGTGGAAAAATAAGGGGAAGTCATTAGGGCTCTGAAAATACTAGAATATTATGTATCATGATGCTACTGAGTAATCACAGAACACACTGGTAGAAAAAAGAGACTGAGATCAAATAAAGTGAGCTAGGAGATGAATAATATTAACATAATCTCCTCCCAATTTATTTTGCTACTCTCTTGTTCCTAATTACCTTCAAAGTCTGGTTTGGAATTTGTTTCTAAGGATTGTATTTCTAGAAGCAAAGCAGAACACACTCTCTTTGATGCCCCAGACAAAGCAGATCCTCAATCTTTTACCATTTCTGGAAGTTGAGTGCAGTGCAGCAAAGTCTAGAATCTTAACACACAGGCTTCAGATGCTGGCAAGTCCTAATCCATGAGATGAAGATCAAAGGCTGCTTTCTTCTCAGGCAAAGAGAGGTAAATCAGAAGGTTTTTTGCTTATTTTCCATCCCCTGGGGCACATTCAAATGCAGCAATGAAGCACAGCTTGAGAAATGCATAAGGTCCTTCACTGAAGCAAAATCACTGTCCTGGAATCCACAGAGCACTCCTGCAGGGTCTGAAATGTATCTCCACTCAAATATTTCACCATTTTCTTATTGATGACAATAAGAAAATGTTCTCTACAGTGTTTTAGGCAGTGACCAAATGCCACCCAGGCTGCAGTGCTGATGGCCATGGTGTGAGCACAGTCATCCCCTGCATTGGCTCAGTTACCAGATGATTCCATTTGTCATTCCCAAACACCAGGGTTTCAGTGACCATTCAAACATTTCAACAACTATTTCTGTAGTTCTGAAAGCACTCGAGCAAATCTATAAGGCTGAAATAATTTTTTTCTCTCTCTACACTGTGAATCAGTTGCCTTGCCATGGAAATACTCGTGAGGAAACCTAAATCCTAGTCTACAGAACCCCAAATCTAGCAAGCAGTGTAGATTACAACCAGAATTTCTTATCTCTAGCACAGATTTCACTGTGGCTGCTCATTTCTTAATAGCCATTTAAAGTCATAAAGGAGGAGTAGCTCATTTGACACGTTATGGAAACAATTTCTGTTTGGAATGCTGCAGCTAAGTGATAAAGATGAGCTACTGCTCCAGCACATTAATACTGAGCTTGCACTGCAAAGTTACTACTAGAGGAGCAGCAAGTTGTTTACTGAAAACATTTTTCCAGCTACTTCACCAGGCATCTTCCTGGCATGTAAAGAACCATTTGTTTAAAAAATCTTTCACAGTTTCCAATTCTAAATAAAGAAGATTTTATCCTCTAGAAGTTCCTTAACATGTATAGGTCTGTTCTACTGAGTGCAGCTCTAGGATCAGAAGGGTACAAGGTGATCCCTGCTCTCACTGCCTGTGGAACAATCCCCATGGCATTGCACTGGGAAATCTCTGCATTAAAACTGCTTCTAGTGCAGGAGTGATGAGTTTGCTGCATCCCTCCACAAGCAGACTCAGCATTCCTCTGCAAGCAGCACCACTTCATCCAGGCTGGTGACACTGGGCTCCTCCTGATGGGCTTTGTGTTGTGTTAGCAGTGAATAACAGCAACAGAGCTCAGTGGGAAGAGCACTGTCTGCCTGGAGATCATCTACTAATTTCATTTCCCCTCATCTTTATATTAATGAGGCTTGACTGCTGAATGTGCCACGGAGACAAGTGTGACCCAGCAGTGTGTGTGTCAACTCCCACGTCAGCACCCAGCAGATGAATGGTACCCAAAGCTCTGTCAACCAACCTCAGCTGCCAAAAATGAGGGAGGAATAACAGTGGTGATGAATAAGAGAGAGATTAAAAGCAAAGTCAGAAGAATCAGGGTGCATGTTATTGGGAGCACTGAAGGAAAACTGTATGCAGCAAGATCAAAGATATTAAGATCTATATTTCAAAGAAGATATTAAGAAGCAACCTAAGATACAGCATATTAAAAAATTATTGACAGAGCAACTGCTCTGAAAAGATCCACAGGGCTTGGCACTGATAAAGCAAGATGATGTTATGGAAAGTAAGCAGGGGTTTGAATCAGCCACAGCAAATTCCTCACTGGAGCTAGTCAGGGTCCATGGTGACAGAAGGAAAAGGGCAATCCACTTCCAATGCATGTGCATGAAGACCAAAATTTGCTTTGAAATCAAAGTGCAATTTAGAAATGGATTCATATTCCTAAACCCTGGAACTGCAGGCTATCCAAATGGATCATCAGAGAATAACTAGACATAGGAAAACAACAAACAGATCCAGCAATGCCCACAAAAAGAAATGGGACAGAAAGAGCTGGAAAGAATTTGGGAGCTTTAACCTTCATTAGATAAAGATTATTGCAAATGCAAGAAGCAGCAGAGCAATGGACATAAATGGAGATGATGTACACCAGCTATACACAGCAGCTGCAATAGCTGAGCCCTGTTACTGCAAAGGCAATAGATCAACTCAACTATGTGGGACAGTGCTGAGGCACAGCCAGGGAACAAGATAAAAGTGGAAGAAAAAAAATCCCCATGAGGTGGAGAATACAAAGAGGGAAATGTAAGGAAGAAGAAAGTGTGATGAAGAGACAGGGCTGGAGATGTAAGGAAGAGCAAAGTCTGATAAAGAAACAGGACTGAATAAGTTCTCCACAGAGATTACAAGGAGTTTGTGTGTAGCTGTAGGATGGAATTCAGTCAGACACTCCACAAGGGAGACAGATGCAGCATCCCAACAGGGAGCAGAGTCTCTGTGCTCATGCTGTGCTGAGGAAGGGGGGGAGAGCTGTGCTGCAGGCTGCTGGAGAAGCACTGCCTCCCTCTTTCCTACCTGAGGCCCCTCCATTTCTTCTTCACCTCTTTGCTAAAGCTGGTTTGTTTTCCTTGGACAGGACATAATCAGGTGTGAGCAGTTTCTAGGCAGGCTACGGGTCTCTCAGGGTGGGATCTGACCTGGAAAGGGGTGTTAATTCCAGTCATTCAGTACTCCTCACTGCCTCACTTAGCACTTGGGAAGGTCTCAGCAGCTTTGGGTCATCAGCTGCCTGTAGCAGACCTGCCCTCAAGCCCATGGTGCTGCAGTGGCCCCAGTCACCACAGCAGGGGCAGGAGTCACTTTGCCCCTGAGATTTGGCAGTTCTGAGCTCACACTCCACCCAGGAGGGAGCAGAGCTCCAGCTGAAGGGAGATGCAGCTCTCAATGACTTTTATTTGCATTCTCCAATGATGATGTGATGGTCCATTTTGGATAATGTCTCACAGTTCTGAGTCTGCAAAAATAACTGGGCTTGAAGGAAGTGAAGACAGATTGGGAACCTGGCACTCTGGGCTGGAGAGGGAAAATCCAAGTGATGACTCACGAGTCTTCCCTAACTTTTATTGCTTTATTCTTACTGCAAGACAGACAAAAGCTGGTTATTGCTGTTAAGCATTATTGTGGCAATAGTAAACACAGCCAAAAGAAGATCTGCACTGTCATTTTCCCCTTGTGAAGAATCAAATGATTTTAAAGACACCTCAGCAAACAAGTAATGTCAGGTCATCTGAATTGAGTGTAACCACCCTGATCCCACCAGCTACCCAAACAGCCTGCTTCTGGTGGCACAGAAGCTGGGAAGAAGCAGCTTCCTTCTCCTGCCCCTGCCAGCACACTGCTCTTTGGCAAGACACTTCACCCTGACTCCACCTGCTTCACCTTCCCTTTGCCTTGCCTGCTTCCATTCTCCAGCACATCCCATCTGAGCAAGGAGCCCTGGCTGGATGCCTTAGCAGCCCCAACAGCTGCTGTCACCTCTTCCTGCCTCAGCTGTCTGAACATCCCATGGACACATGAAAACTCAGCCTTGGCTTTGGTAAGAAATGCCAGGGTTAGCTGGTGAGGTCCCCACAGTCCCTGTGGTTCATGCTTTGCTCCCTGAGGTGGAAGAGGCCTCCAGGGGGCAATGCAGCACTGATGGAGCTGATGGGTGTCCCAGGGCTGGGCAGGCAGTCTGGGATCTCCACACCACTCCCTTCCACTGCCCTGCACCTCAAAAGCTAGAGAAAGAGATGCATTTGTCAGCTCAGTGTGTGGCCTGTGGCATCTGAACTGCAGACTGATCCAAACTTGCTTGCAAGTTCTAGGAAGAAATGCCTGGATGGAAAAGGATTCCATATACATATATATATATATATATATATACACCCACTGGAGTTCATCATCACTATAAACATATAAAGACCAACTCAGATGCTAAAATATGTAAGCAAGAGCTGCAGCCAACTGGCTGCTAAAATATTCCCCTGACCTTGATCCATGCTGCCTGTAAAATGTATTTATCCAGTGGTATGTGCTTAGTAATAAATGAGAATGGACTGTGAACAGATATGGTCATGCTAGGATGCTTTAGTCTGCCCCACAAGGGATAAAATCTGAATGAGGAGATCTCAACAGTTCACAAAAATTCCAAAAAAAAAGGAAATTATCTGTTATTAGTGCACAACCAAATTATTTCTCTAACATCTGGGAAGGACAAACAGTTTAAAGTTAATAACAAAATACTGTCATATTGTCTTTTTCAGTAAGATGAAGCACTGCTGGTTTCTAAGTCAGATGCTCAGCACTACACGACTGCATTTCCAGACCTGCTGCTTCTGCAATTTACCAGTTGCACCCTTCAGAGAACAGGGATTTTATTCATTAACCATCCTGGGCTGCTAATTACAACACAAAAGGCTTGAGAACTGGAGGAGAATTTCATCTGTTCAGCAAGTATCAGGATCTGTGTTAAGAAGAGCAAAGGTACTCACAAAATGTAGCAGATAACTCCTATACTCCACATATCAGTTTCATAGCCAATAGGTTCATAGTTTATCACTTCTGGAGCCACAAACTCAGGGGTCCCAAAGAGAACTTTCAGAGAACCTGCATTTTCTGGGGAGAATGAAAGAGAAAATTAACTGCTGCAGATAGACTTTTAAAAACAGTGATTCCCCAGTAACAGGTAAAGCACTTTTGTCCTCATATTTGTCATTTTATTAAAGCTCCTTACCAGAAAAAAAAAGAAATAATGCTATTTTCTTAGCTGACACATGCACAGCAATTAATAATTATTAAGCACACAGCACTGTACAATGCACATTATAAGGACCTTATTGCAAGGACTTCCCACAATGTGTTTTTAATAGTTTAAAGAGGAAAGAAAATCTGTTCTGGGTTGCCCTTCTGTAATTTAAAGGGGTACAGGTCAGAGTTGAGACCAGAAAAAAAGCAGATGATGAACCTAGTACTGCCAGAATGTAGAAGTGACTTCTGGCCATGGTGTGGAACAAAAGTCACTCAAATAGAATGTTTATCCAAATCTCAGTGGGCTCATTTTCATTGATTCATTCTAAATAGGATGGGAAGAAAAAAAGAATAAGCAAGGTTAGGAAGGAAACTAAAGAATAAATTGAGGATTGGGGAAAAAAAACCAATCCCAGTAACAAAAATTATTCTAAAAGTATAAAAATAATTTCTGCCTTGAAACAAGCTTGAGTTGAGGTTGATAAACTCTTGTCCATTCTGATCCCTGAGCAATCAGTGCTGGCCAGAGTGAGAACCATCCCATCCCAGAGAGATGACCATCTAAACAAAACACATGGGGATGGGAAGAAAACCAGATGCAGCAGATTCCAAGCCTGCTTCTCTGAAGGTTAGCAGCAGCACAGAGGTTTGCAGCTCAATAAGCACTAAAAAGCCTGAAAAAACTCCAACAGCAGCAGATTTGAGAAGGCTTCCAGGAGAGCTGCTTGTCCACAGCACTGAGGGATGCAAATATCCTATTTACCAAAGGAAAAATCTGTGGGGTTAGGAAGGTGTCAGGAGTGGACAGCATGCCAGAGACAGCTTCTGAGCACCACCACAGCAGCTCACTCAGTTCTGCCTGTTTTCAGTGCTGTGGTAGCATTTTCCCTCTGCTCTGCTGTGCTGATGGTGAATTAATTGCATTCATTTCACATGTTAGCCCTGCTTGATGCAAACTGCCTGAAATTCATTGCAAACCCCCCTGTTTCCTAAAAGCTTCATGCTGATAGTCCCAATCTCCAGCTCAGAGTTCCACAGCCAAGTTTGGAGGTTTTTCTGGGCACTGTGTAAACTCCCAGGAGCCAGTGTGTATGCAGAGGGCTGGTGTGTGAAATGTGCTGCTACAGGGCAGAGAAATGGTTGGTTTTTTTTGGAAAACACAGCACTTGAGTGCAAAGATACAGTGAGAAACAACTGACACAGCATTTTCTGTGTATAAAAGAAAAGAGTCAGACCCTTTCTGTGCAACAAGCTGTCAAATCTTTACCCAGATGCTTACAAGCTCAGTACACAAGTAGGATCTGTGTTTGGATATCCCTTGCTTCAGCTAGAAAGCTGACAAGCTTTGCTGGGAACTGCTGCCAACACTGTATAATCAACTGCTGAAAAAAAATCAGATCTTTACAGTACTCAAAAATCATTCTCTTTTCTCCTTAAGAAGTTTATCTTAAACAATTTTCTACATGTGTTCCTCAGCACACCAAAAAAGGTCAGGAAAATAGCCCACTGCAGCTCTGGTATTTCCTCAGTGTAAGAGCACTAATTAGCTACAGGGGGAGCTGATCCTCATTTCTTTCAAACTGATCAAAACACTGAATATTTAGAGGCATTAGTTGACAAAAAGGTAAATCTCAGAAGTGCAAAATCGGCCACTGACCCCCTCAGCTGTCCCTAGCTGAGCAGTTTCTGCTGGGTCAGGGGCAGAGCCATGGGAGGAAGGTTCCAGTCCCCATATTCCTTTAGCAAATAAATGTAAATAGCTGTTAATTTTACTACTAGAGTGTATTTTACCTTGCAACACAGGGATGCTGCAGCCATAAAACAGATGTGTAGATTGCACACCCTTCACCACAGCCTCCTACTGAAGATCAGCTGCATTACTCTGATTTTTGAATGATTTATTCCCTCTTCTGCTTCCTCCTAAACCCACAGCTATTGATATTTATATCTATGGATACACATGAAAGAATATGAAGTAGGGATTGTCCTGCCCTGTTCCCCAGGATATTAAAACAGGCAGAAAAGTCATTACCTAATCTTCTTGCAAGTCCAAAGTCAATGAGTTTGATACTTGTCCCTGTCTTGTTGACACACATGATGTTTTCTGGCTTCAAATCCAAGTGGACAATGCCCTGCTTGTGGATGTACTGGACTCCTTCTGAAATCTGCTTCATGTATTTAATGCACTCTCTCTCTGTCAGTTCAAAGTCTTCATCAATGATTCTCTCAAAGAGCTCTCCTCCAGAAACCCTAGGGAAGAGAATCCAGAGGACAAGCTCCAGCATCAATATATAATTATTATATAATAATATATCTTAATTTATATTTTAAATTTTCCATTTTATTTAGCTTGTTAAATAATTGCTCTTTCCCCAGTAGAATCTCTTAGATGGAACTGAAGTGGGATGCTTTTCACATGGTTTTAATGAAGCACAATTGAAGCTGTGGTTTATTTTGTTTGTTTTGGTCTGCTTTTAAATTCCAACTAATCAGAACTCAACTGATTTATCTGCTTCATGTCCAAAGATGGCAAACACTGGGGGTTTTTTGCATATAGTGGGTGAATGACCCATATAGAAGAGAGCAAATAGTGCAAAGCAGCTTTGCCTTTAAAATCTGCTCCAAATTCAACACTCCATGGTCTTGATATGACTTCATCTTCTGCAGCACTCATTTTTACTGCCCCTTTCAGCTCCAGGAGGGCCACACAAGCTCACACTAGCCTTGCCATGTCTGCAGGTGGCTGGGGATGAGATTCTAGCCCTCCTCTGCAGAATCTGGAGTTCTGGGCACGTTTGTTGCTTTGGCTAGAAGATTTCGGCATAAAAATAATATGCAAGTGGAAAAAATATTTAAAATATATAAAAGATACTAATTTATTTTTCCTATAAAAGTGCCATGCTGTTGAGATTGCTAAAATGGAAACTCTTCAGTAATTTTATCATTATCTCATTATCATAATACTCACTTTTCAGAGTATTATTTGGAAATTAACTACTGTTACTCCATCTGCACCCTGGTTTTACCCTAAACCCTCTGGTAACATCACCAGCTGAACCTGCAATTGCATTTATAAACTGCATATTTTTGTATTCTGAGTCAAATCCAGGTGAATTTTTGCCAGGTTAAGCAGCTGAAGCAATGCAGTTCAGGTGTTATGTATACACAGGAGAAATGGGCTTTCTTCAAACACTCACAACTAGTTCCTAATATCTTTTTTTTTCCTGGATTCTCCTCTTTTCAGTCTTCTTAGAAGATTCCTGTCTATAGAACCACAGAAATGCATTTAAAAACCATCTTATTCCAAGTTTTTGGTGATGGAGGAACAGTGAGAGGAATCTACCTTGAAGTTTGCCCAGGAATTTAAAACCAATCTCCCTTGGAAACAAAGAGTGACTTGTGCTGATGGAAATCACACCAACTGAATGGAGTTTACTGCTGAAATTCTGCTTTCATAATCTTGATTTGTAATACAACAATCCTCTGCTCTCTGTCAAAATAAACCCCTCTGTTGGCAGGGGGGAAGCCAAATGCTATTCCAAACTCCTTATATATTTCCTTATTTTCCATCAGTTCTGCCAACTCCCAATTCCAAGCTCAGCAGGGCTCCCTTCCCCTAGCAGCAGCTCTTGCTAACTGCTGAATCTAAACCTCAAACCACCTTCTTACCCTTCTTTTCCAGGTGGGGCAGTGGATCCAGGCTCTGAAATGTGAGGTCTGCTCCTCATCTAGAGAGGATTTCAGTTCCTGCTGCCACATGCAGGGGGTTCCCACTCTCAGGTGCATCATGGATGATGGAGACCTCAGTCAGGTTGGTGATTATTGGGTTTGAAGCCTGCAATTCTATTTTCTTATATTGAATTATTCTACTAAATATAGTATATATTGAAATATTCTGCTGCTTCCCACATTCAGCTTTACCTCAAAGAAAGGAGAAATTCCCTTCTGCAGCTGCTACAGATGGAGCATGGTGGAGAGGTTGGGTATTGACACATCAAGTCATGTTTAATTAGGGTTTTTGGGGAAAGAATCAGTGTAATTAATCTTTCTGCATCTACTGAGCTAGATTTAGGACATTCACTGTGTTTACCTGTGGAGATTTTTTTATAGATAGGTCTCCCTTATTATAAATAAATGTTTTGCACTCAGAGTATTTATGATGTTGCAGGAAAAACCACCAGACTAAACATTTAATGTCCCTTAAAAACATAAAAGCTGCATTTAGCATTTGATGAAAAAAACAACAGTGTTTCAAATACCTGCTGCATTCCCAATACCTGTTGGAAATTCAACTATTTTGTTAGAATATAGCTTATTTTTTTTGCATTCTCAAGCATTCTACTGCTGTTGTGCACCAACATTCAGTTCCAAGAAACAACTGATTGGGTTTTAAGTAAAATTTGACACAAACTTCTTCAATATATGTTTAGAACTGCCTAAGGATTTTTGTTTTCCTCATTAAATATGATTTTGGTTCTAAACACAAGCCCAAACTGCAGCTATTTTTTTTTCCTTTCTCCTCCCAAGATGGCAATAAAAGAGAGGGCTGCAGAAAAACACCACATGTGCTTGATTAAAAAAGCAATAAACTAGACAATAAAGACTGTGACACATTTACACTGAATTTTAAGAGCTACAACACAGATTCCTTTACACAGCTTAAACAAGTTGGGTAAGTAATTGGAAAATCATCTTTTGACAGTCCTGTAGCTGGGAATATTAATATTTTTCTGCACAATTCTCTTCATCATGATTAGCTTTGTTAGTGTGACCTGCTTTGTACTTACATTTCCAAGACCATAACAATGTTGGCTTTTTCTTCAAAGGCATCTACACACTGGACAAGTTTTGGGTGATGTAGACAGTTCATGATGCTGATTTCATCCCTTATGTTTTCTTTTTCCTTAGCAGAATATGCTTTGAAAAATTTTCCTGCCCAAACTTTTCCAGTCTTCTTTTCAACAAGCCTGAAGACTTGTCCAAATTTCCCCCTGAAAATACAGATTTCCATGAAATATTTCTGCAATGTGTGGGGCACCATGAACAGCAACACTGCACTAAATATTCCACTCTGTGTCCACAAAAGCACAGGGAGTACTTACGATCCCAGCCTCTCTTCAATGTTGTAGACATCTGAAACCTTCTGTTCTGTGTTGATTGTCACTGTCCTGTAGTTGACCTCTGTTTCTTTCCCTTCTACAAAGAAATATTGAGGACCACAGTTAAAACCCTCCATAAAACTTCCATTAAAACCATATATTTGCATTTATCCTGAGAGAAATATGAATGACTTACCATCATCAGACAGCTCCACTTCATCCTCTTTAAGTTCTGTGATGGAAAGGAAAGATGTGGATAAATTAGAGAGGGTGTGGGACCTACCTAGAGAAATTCTTTACAGTTCTGTGGGCAACTGGCAGAGCCCATGGCTAAGCAGCAAAAAGCACTTCAGAAATGGAATCTCTTCACCTCTTGTACTGGCTGCACAGTCACAACCTGGGCACCATTTCTCAGTAAATCAAATTCATGACTTATGCAGTATTAAAAAAAATTAGATCATATATTATATTTTCATTATTATATATGTTTTTTAATTAGTATTCTATTTTACCTGCCTACTGAATCAGATCTGAGCCACCTAATAACCAGTTTTAGGAATGCCTCAGTGAACTAGAAAATCAACTGCAATTATCAATAGCAACACTCCAGAACTCATTCTGCTCAATGACAAATCCTTTTATGGCTGTTCCTATGTGTTTTGGGGGTTGCAAAGCCAAAAGCAAAGCGAGTTTGTACATGCAAATATTTCCTGCAATGCATCAAGAGAAATTTTTCAGACCTGAGATGAGTGGAAAATTTGGGCAGCACTTGGGGCATGGCTGAATTCTGCAGTCACTGAGGTGCAGGTGAAGCCTCAGCTCTGCAGATACTCAAAGGCCAAGGACAGGACAAGGAGCTGCTGGAGAGAGTCCCAGGGAGGCTCCGAGGATGCTGGAGGGGCTGCAACAGGGGTCTGCTGAGCACAGGCTGAGCCCTGGGGCTCTTGAGTGCGGAGCAGAGCAGGCTGAGAGGGGCTGGAATCCATGGGGACCCAGAGCTGAGTGTCAGGAGGAGGGGCAGCCTCTGCTCACTGTGCCCTGGGACAGCACAAGGGCAGTGGCTGGAGCTGGAGCACAGGAGGTGCCACCTGGGAGGGTCCCAGAGCCTGGCAGGGGCTCCCCAGAGAGGTTGGGGAGTCTCCTCTGGAGAGTTTCCAGCCCCCCTGGCTGTTCTGTGCTGGATCAGATTCTGTTCCATGGGCTGCTCTGGCAGGGGGTTGCACTCTGAGATCTCCAGGGTCCCTTCCACCCCTGACATGATCCTGTGAACTCATCATGCTGCATCTGTGTGCTGGTAGCAAAGCCAAGCAAGCAGATACCACCTGTTATAAAGCCTTTCTCTCTCTGGTTTGGTGTGGATTTGCACCCCTTGCACGCCCAGCTGGTTTGCAGAGTGCTGCAGAGCAGAGCAGGGAGGGGAGCCAGCCCTCCCCACCCAGGGGTGCCTGTCCTCACATCTTCCTCAGGGAGAAACCACACTCACAGGGAGCACAGCAGATTTTCCTCCCCTTTTAAGGGCTGCCTAAGGGAGCTGCTCCCAGCCCTGCTGCCAGCAGCTGATGTGTGCCAGCTCCTGAGCAGCCAGAGCAGCCAGCCCCACTTCTGCACTATTGCAACCACCCAGTAGAAATGCTTTGTCCAGTAGGTGTTTTCTTTCAGTGCCCAGTGAAAAGTGAGCCAGGGCTTTCTTCACCAGGGTCATACTGAGCAGCACCAACAACTGAAAGCAGGCAAAATATATTTTCTTTTCACTCAATCCCCCCATTTTTTGGTTGTTTTTCATATGTATCACAATGATTCATACACTTGCTGTCATTTTTGTATTAAATCTATGCAAGATCAGTCTTAAAAGTAGCTTGTTTGCTCCAGTCCAGGCCAAGGAGTGGAAAATCAAATGAAGGGAAGAGTCAGGACCCAACTCCAGCAAGTGTTTGTCTTGCAACTAAAGGAAGAGGGCATTCAAACACAGGGAAATTTGTTATGAAGAGCCAATACTTTCTAGCTTTAAATTTTATTGCTACTCTCATGCTATTTTCCCCTCCTTGAAGCTGCATCTTGATTTACATCAGGTTTTTCATCTTTAAAACAGAGGAATTTCTCAAAGTGCATCTAAATTAGCACTTGAAGAGAACAATTCCCTTTTCTCTGGAAATGCCTGAGTGATGCTGCAGCCCTTTGCTCTCCTTTGCCTTGCCCTGGCTAGAACAGGTAACATCACAGGGCTTCTGTGAGAGTTTTAACTCCAAAGCTGAACAATTCTTCTGTGGTGTTTGCAGCACAACCTCACGATTCCCTGTGTGAAAGGTTTCATCTCCCCTTCCAACCTTCTTCCCCACACTCCCATGGTCTGCAGCACCACAGCTACTCACCTCTGGAACCCCTCAGAGATGGGGACTGCACCCCCTCCCTGGGCAACCCCTGCCCATGTTGAACTGCTCTGTCACTGCAGAAATTTCTCCTCAGATCTCATCTGAATTTCCCCTGCTGCTGGCACTGAGCAGAGCCCAGCATCCCCAGCTCTGCACCCTCCTGTCAGGAGCTGGAGAGAGCAGTGAGCTCTCCCCTCAGCCTCCTCTTCTCCAGTCTGAACAACCCCAATTCCCTCAGCCTCTCCCACAGGAGATGTTCTCCAATCCCATAACCAGGCTTGTTGCTCTTCTCTGGATCCTCCCCAGCACCTCCTTGTCCCTCCTGTGTCATGGTGCCCAACAGTGGACACACACAGAGCTCAGGTCTCACCAGTGCTGAGCACAGGGGCACCAGCATCTCCCTGCTCCTGATCCAGACCAGGATGCCCTTGGCCTTCTTGTCCCCCTGGGCACCACTGGCTCATGTTCAGCTGGGTGTCACCAGCACCCCCAGGTCCTTTCCTGCTGGGCAGCTTTCCAGCTACTCCTCCCCCAGCCTGGAGCTGCTGGGGGTTGTGGCTGAAGTGCAGGACCCTGCACTGGGCTTTGTTGAACCATCCTCAATGGGATGAGGTCAGATCCCTCTCCAGATCCCTCTGCAGAGCCTCTTGCCCTCAAGCAGATTTTGACTTAGTCTAGGTGACCCTGCTCTCCAGGGGGGTTGGACTAGATGATCTTCTAGGTCCCTTCCAACCCCTGCCATTCTGTGAACACTCCCACCTAACTTGGTGTCATCTGCAAATTTACGGAGGGCACCTCAATCCCATCATCCAAACCATCAACCAATACATTCAACAGGACTGGTCCCAGCACTGAGCCTTGGGAACACCCCTCATGACTTGTCACAAACTGGATTTCTCTCCGCTTCCCACCACTCTCTGTGCTCGACCAGTGAACCAGTTTTGAGCCCAACCAAGAGCACACTTAGCCTCTGGAGACACCCAAGACCCGCCTGGATCTTTTCCTGGGTGACTTAGCCTCGGACTTAGCCTTAACCCTTAACACTCTGCGAGCTGCCAGCTTCTCCAGCACGATGCTGTAGGGGGAGAAAACAACAAAATCTTTTCCAACTCACCTTCTTGTTTCTCCCCGACCTTGACCAGCTCGGACTCCTGGCTGGGCTCGCTGATGCCGTAGACGTTGGCGGCGCGCACGCGGAACTTGTATTGGCGGTCGGGCTGCAGCCCCTGCACGTTGAAGGAGGTGCTGCGGCAGGTGGTGAGATCCGCCCAGCGGGCGTCCTGAGAGTCCCACATCTCCACCGTGTAGGACTGCACGGCGCTGCCGCCGTCGTACGAGGAGCCGTACCACGAGAGCGTCAGCGACGAGCTGCGCACGTCCGACGCGCACGGCGTGCCCGCCGGGGGGTCTGGCTTGTCTGCAATCAGAAGCACAGAGAGGGAAGTGAAGGAAGGGAGAGGTTGGAGTTCCCTTAGGGTGTTCTCGGCCCTGGCCAACAGAGTTTTGGTGTCACTGGGGAGTTCTGACCCGTTGCTGCAGGGGTAGGGGGATGGTGGAGAGGGTGCGGAGAAGGGGAGGAAGGTGCTGAGGGGAGGGGAGCAGCTCCCTGCTGAGGGGAGGCTGAGAGAGCTGGGGCTCTTTAGCCTGGAGGAGACTAGGGGGGACCTCAGTGTCTATCAATGTTAAGGGTGAGGATGGAGCCAGACTCTGCTCAGGGACATCCAGTGACAGGACACGAGGCAATGGAAGTCAGTTGGAGCACAAGAGGTTGAGGAGAAACACAAGGAAAAACTTGTTCCCAGTGAGGGTGACAGAACCTGGAAGGGGCTGCCCAGGGAGGTTGTGGAATCTCCTGCTCTGGAGACATTCCAGACCCACCTGGATCTGTTCCTCTGTGACCTCATCTAGGTGATCCTGTTAGGATCCCTTCTGATCTTTCTAGGTCCCTGACATGCTCTGATCCATAACATTCTATGAGCCAGAGGTGCCTAACTCAGTCAACAGGATCACAGAATCACAGAATGTCAGGGGTTGGAAGGGACCTAGAAGATCATCTAGTCCAACCCCTCTGCCAGAGCAGGATGACAGAGGTGACATTCCCACATGGGGTGTGGCAGGATGGAGCCAGCATCCCCAGAACCTCGTGTGCAGAGCAGCAGCCACCTAAGCAAACCTCAGGGACACCACAAAACCCCTGCAGCCACGTGGCTCTTTCCAAAGGCAGCTTTTTTTTTTCATTTTGTAATGAAAGTTTTCCAAAGACAGAAATATGTTGACTTTAAAAAACAAAAAATGCCGACTAGGAAAATAATTACAGAGGTTAAAGACTTCAAAAGACTTTAAAGGGAACAAAAGCATTCCTTGGGAATAGCCCTGTCAGAAGCAATCGAGCAGAATCAGCAATGAATGGTGATGTAGATCTGGATAAAGTAGTGGCCAAAGGTTGAATGAGATCTCAAAGAATGAGATAAAATGACAGAACATGAAAAGAAAAGCAGAGAAGGTGTGAGATGCTGCAAAGAGTGTTTACACTGGACGTGGGTTGATAAAATCCTGTCCTGTTTTTGGTTAAAACAGCTAAGGGCCATGATCACTTTCTCCTTAAGAAAGGCAGAACAGGCAAACCAGCTAAAAATACAGCACTTTTTCAGCAAAAACCCCATCCAAATGCTGTGGCCTTTGATCAAAGCCTTCCTGTGGCAGACTACATCACTTATCCCTCATACTCAAATCCTCATTTCTAGGAAAATCACTGAGCAGACCAAAATAGCCCCAGTTTGTCACAAAGATGCCTTTAGTTCTTGGCCAGAGGGACTACCCTGACTGCTGTGGCTTTATCAGAGAGAGGGAAAATGGGGTAGTCTAAGGCAGTTAAATCTCAGTTCACTATTTGGAAGTGTGCAAGTTCCACTAGCCAATTATTTCCCTGCAAGAAAAAACCCTTCTGTAATTGCTTTGAGTTCAGTTGGGATGGAAAATCCATCTCTCTGCTGAACTTAAACATAATTAGAAGGTGTATAAATAGATCTGGTCAAGTGTGAGGGTAAAAAAAAATGGCAGGGGGGAAGGGAGATGGACACCAAGGGTTTGCCACTGCATTCAGCATGGAGAGCCTGGGAGGAAGAAGAGGATGGCAGAATGTAGGTGATCTTCATTCATTCTGGCAACACTTAAGACACCATTCCACTAGGAGTCATCATCAGACAGCACATCTCCTGTTGCAGCAGAGACCAGCTGCCCTGAACCTCTGGGATGGCTTCACATCCTGATTACTTCTCACTTTCCCCCTCGTTTTCTGGCAGAGTAAAAGGGACAATTAACAAGCCTGAATGTACAGTGCAGACATCATCAAGTGAATCACAGAGAAGTTAATTGATGCTGCCCACGTCCTCTGAAAATCTCTATAGAATAATAACATTCAGCTTTTTTTTTTCTCCTATATGATCATCATTGCATGAAGATCCAGAGTTCTTTGGGTAAGGAACAGCTGAATTCCCCCAAATCCAACCAGAACAGAGAAGCCACTGAGAGCCAGAGGAAAATGCTCTGAAGCAGCAGCTAAGGCAGCAGAGTCTGTCACCTTACAGGTTCAGGTTTGTTGAAGCAGTGCAGGGTCTCTGACTGTGCACACAGTTAAATCTGATGCTGTGTGGTTTATTTATTATTTTTTAAGACAGCACTTTTTTGCTCTAATGCTCTGCACTGAATTTTACACTGAGGGAGGAAAGCAAGCACAGGCCTCAATACCTCAGGCTCTGCTTCCCATGCATAAAATGAAAATACAGCCTCTCTCTGCTGACTTTCAACACTTCTGCTTCCAAAGGAGACTCTGGGCATGACTGATCAGCTGCCTAGGCTCAGTTGCTTTAGTGCCCTCTCTTTCCATGACTCCCCTGGAGAGCTGCAATACATTTGGCCAGCTTACCTTCCAGGAGTGAGGCACTGGAGAGAAAACATTTGTGGCCAAGGGGCCATCAGCAGTTAGGGAAATGCTTCATGGCTTTATTCTCCTATCTACAGGCCTTGGGAATAGCTCTACTTCCCTAATAAATTTTTCCCAGTAGGCACAGATGAAAACCTGCAAGGCTGGCTGGAGGCAGAGAGCCTCACGTTCCTGTTTGAAGGCTGCCACGTGCAGTTGCTTGCAGATCTGCTCAGTGTACAAATGCCAGGGTAGGAGCTGCTTTGGGAGATCATAAACAAGAAGGAAAGCCTCCTCTTTGCTGCTCTTTCTTAAGGTGACAGCTGTATATGTACCATTTGACCATGCTTGAGAAGGATTTGCTAGCAGGCAGGAGGGTGTTCTAGTGCTCTGCACGTTCAGAGGATTTGCAGATGGTCTCTCCATGTGTCTGTTTTGTTTCTCAACAGTTTATTCCACGGGGATTTTAAAGGTTACCCTTTATTCATCTGTCTGCATTGAAAGCTGGGCTGTTTGGCCAAAATGCATTCCCTTCTGCAATATGAAAGCTCTTTCAGCTCAATTAACTGCTTCAAATCAAGAAATCCAGTGGGTTAAGGAGGAGTGTGGAAGCCAAGCATGATTCTCTAGTTTATCCTTCTGCTTTAGTGCTTGGTGTACCAGCAACGACCTCTCAAGCTGCCCATATTCAATATTTCATGTCACACAGAGTCTTTTACACACTCAAACATGCTTCACGCTTAGGTTTGTAGTGTGAGGGCTTTACATGGGCTTCATGAACAAGGAGAGCAGTGCACCCACTGCTTCCTGGGGACACTTCCACTGCTGGAAAACACTGAGCTCTAACTTCAATTTCACTGTTCTGTGCAACAGAAGAAAACTTGTCTGTATTCTCCATCACAAGATGGCTTAACATGTTCTCCAGTTGGTCTAGAGAACATGTTTTATGAGGAGAGGATGAGGGAACTGAGGTTATTTAGCCTGGAGAAGAGGCTGAGGGAAGACTGATCTCTGCAAGGAAGGAGGCTGCAGTGAGGTGGGTGTTGGACATGGTCTAGTAGTCATGATGTGTTGATGGTTGGATTTGATTAGCTTAGAGGTCTTTTCCAACCTTAATGATTCTATAATATTATAATTCTCTATGACACTAGGGGTACTCCTGTCCTGGCTAACACAGTGTGCATATAACCCCAAAATCAAGACTTGATATTCTAGATTTTCACAGGCAGGTTGGCTGTATCCACACAGTCCTGCTGAACTTGGTCAGATCCTACAGACTCCAGCTCCCCCTCTTTTCCTAGGATGCCTGATCACCTCCTTTGCCCAGCAGTACAACTGCAGAGGCTAACAAGGCAGCTGGAGGTTGGACCTTTAAATGCTGAGGGAACTCAAGCACAAAGCTCCCTGTGTAATCTCTTTATGAATATCAGTGGGGTTGCCCTGAGCTGGCTCCCAAAGCCTAAGTAACAAGCAAAGGAGATGGACAAGCAGCTAATTTGTCCTCAACAGGGACTGTTGTGCACAGCAGCAGAGACTGCACCAAAGTACTGACACTAGTGGCACAGAAACAGCAACTCAGCATGCAGAGGGGTGTAAGAGGGGAGGGGAGGTGATGGGAAGGAGGGATCTACCACTTCCTTCCCTTTGTGCTCCAAACTAGGCACAGATGAATCAACCCACCACTTCCCAACAAAGAGAGACTTAAATTCCCACTACCTCAGAGCCAGGAGGGCAGAGCCCAGTTAGTTCTTTGTGGCACATGGCACATGCACAAGCTGGCCTCACATGGAATGTGTCAGCCACATTGATGACCCTGCCAGGATTGAAACTGCACTTTTATTCCCCCCCAGACTGAGTTCAGCTGCACTCCTTCCTCAGACAGATTCTCAGAAATACTTTGGTAAACAGGTTTTTGATAGACAACCTGGAGTAACCTTTAATTAATTTGTACTTGTACCCTCCAAGAAGCATAAAGCAGAAGTATGCTCAGCCTTTAAATCACTGCTGTTTATGAGACAAATTTGACTTGAGGTCCTTGCCTTTTTTTTTTTTTTTTTTTCCATAGTGTGTAACTCAAAATTCCTCCTGATAAGGAAAAGGGACTTTTCTCTCCTTTTGCACAGGTGGTGAACCCACAGCTCATGCAGGACACCCCCCTAACATGAAACTGTGCTACCCCAACCCTCTCCACACAGCTCGGCTTAGAGCCTGCAGAACACAGCACCATTCCAGGAGACCAAAAAAGGCAGTGATCTCCTTATCTGAGCCTGAGCACAGGGAAATGGGAATTATCCTGCTACTTGATGACCAGGCTGAGCCAAAGCAAGGAGATGGGGCTTGCTGCAAATTCAAACCTTGCAGGGCTCTGCCGGGATCTTAAGTAGCAATGCTGTTCCAGCAGAAAGCCTCTGAAAACTGAGACCAGTACAACCACAACCCCTGAAAAATGGTATTTTTCTCTTATGAACAGAGAGAGCACTGAAGCCATGTGTCTGAAGTAGTTTTCTTTATCTTCCCTCAAAACTGGTTTGGTTTCTTTCTAAATCCAGTGATCGTATTACTGTATAATACTATTATTAGCTATCGTGATATTTGTCTGCCAGATGAAGAACAGACAGAAAGCAACAATTTAATTCCATTCCACAAGCTGTTTAGCCAGAGAAGGTATTTAATGTGCTGCAAAAGCCAAGTTGAACACTGTCCATGCCGACAGCACTGGCAGAGCCTGCACTGGAAACTCAGCAGCAGGAGAAAAGAGAAACCATAAAAGGTCATAACTGAGCTCGGCACTATTGCTGATGGGGCTTGGGGTCGTGGCAGCTCTGAAACTCTGCCCTGCAGTTTTCCAAGGGAAAGGAGAGCTGGAAGTGGAGTTATTCCCAAGGCTCACCTCCCTGGGACAGCCATGAACACCCTCCTGGATGCTGGTGAAATGAAATGAAACCAGGAGAGAACGACTGTGTTCTCCTGCAGCAACACAGGAGCTGAAATGGCCAGAGGTTTTCTCCTGATGAAATCACCTCCCAGCAGGGCCCAGGATGACAGGGACAAAGTCAGCTAGCTGAGGGGAACAGAGTTTGCCCCTCCCTGAGTGTGACCCCTCCCCACACTGCCCCAGCTCAGACATAAACCCAAGTGACTTAAAACCTGCCGCTGTGAGGCCTGTGCCTGAAGTCGCTGCCAAACCCTGCAGGCCCAGAGCACCCCTTGTCCAAACCCTGCCACGTTGGGCAACTGAGGCATAAAAGAGTGAAATGCCCTTGCCAAGGACGTGCAGGAGGATGGAGTTGGGCAAGAAACCAGAGCTCAGTGCTCCATCAGCACAAGAACATCTGCCACGGGCCTAAGGGAAAATGCAGTATATAAAGCACTCTCAGGAGCCCTTGGACTGAACCAAGTGCTGCTGGGCCTGCCTCAACAAGCTATTGGATTCCTTATCAGCCATGCCAGGCATCTGGTTTGATAACTGGTTGAATTAGAGATCCCATAGCTGTCCACTGAATACACGCCAGGGCTTTCCCCAGTGAGCCTACAGCAGATTCCAAGTCTCTGGGGAGAGTTTGGCTCCCAAGAACCTCAAAGTCACTTGTAGGAGTCGTGAGGAACAATTCTTAATGACTAAGACATTAACAGCAAGCAAAAGTTAGGAATTTTGTTGTGAGAAACACTTTCATGATACTTTTTTTCCTTCAGGTGAAGGTATCACCAAATAAGCAGGGAGTTCTACTGGAGTTTCTCCTAAGAGAAATCACATTGAAACTATATGACCCTTCAAGGAATAAACTGGATCAGTGTCCTGGCACTGATGCACAGGGCAACATAAACTGTTTTTCCTCTATACATTTTTATTTTGCTGTGAAAATTTAGTTTTGCTGCAGTTTTTGCACTAAGTATTAGTACAGAGGCTGACTGTGGAGGTTACAACACTTGAACTCCAACAGCAGCAACAGCAACCTAAGGCATCTCTTCCTTATCCACCACTCTCCTTGCCCTTGAACCATAAAACTGGTGACAAAAAATCCTCAAGCAATCCAGAGAAATTGAAAAGGCTAAAGGTCAGAGTCTGTGTCCACCCACATAGTCTTAGGAAGTTCACTGCATTCTTGACCCTAACTGTAAACAGAGAATCACGTGGATTCTGCAGGATACAGTCTGATGCTTCTCAAAATGAGCTTTTGGAAGCATCTGTGCCAGCACTTCTGAGCTGCACTGGGGAAGTGCCTGTGGTTGTTCTGCCTCACAGATGTCTTTTCCAGAGAGTTTCTGACCACTTGCTGGTGACACTGAGCCAGATTTCTCAGACACTCCCCAAAATGCCAGTAGTGCCACTGAGAACTCTGGTTGTGCTACCACATTTTACTTTGGTATGAAGAAAAGTAAGAGATACCACTAATATCCAAAGTATTCACCAAACACTGATCAGCAGCATGGGAAACATGAAGCAATTTGCCCAAAACTGAGGCAGCTTGTGGCATAGCTGCAGAACAGAACCCTTTCATGCCAAATTCTTCCTGATGAATATTCCATTATTCTTTTGATTCTCTCTCAGAGCATCCAGCTTTAGCCAGGATGAAAATCAAGCTCCTTTATGGAGTGGTTATGGATTGGGCTATTCATGTCACAGAGCTGGAATGCTCAGAACATAAATTTGATAAACCTCCCCATATCCAGACAAAAAGTGGCATGGAAGGGATGAATATTCCCTGCTGTCAGTGCAGAGGGGGGGCTCTACCTTGCCTTACACCAGTCTCGTGCTAAGCTCATCACTGGCTGACAATATAGGCTTGGCACCACAAGTCCACTTTAATCTGACACAGTGCCTGCTGTAAATCATTAGCTCAGCCTCACATCAAGCCATTCTGGTTTTGGAGCAGAAACACACTGCAGAATTTCCCTAGAGAGATCACTTGGCTAATTAAATTGCTCATTAAAGAGCTGATCATAACAATAGAGAGAGCTCAACATGGGCATTTTGGGAGCAGGCAACCCTTTAGTAGAAGACATTGCTTAACTTGGATGTCTCCTTCTTCAGGTCTCCTGGTATTTTTAGGGCTTTGACCAAGTTACACAATGAATCCATGTGAGACTCCTCGTGGCCCAGTGCTCTGCCCAATTAACAGTTTGTTAACTGGAATTCATTAAAATCACAAAGGAAACTAAAAACCCCTTTGAATAAAGTTGGGTTACCTCCATCCATGGCCCAGACTGCACTGAACCGTGTACTACCCATACACCTCAAGTGGCAGAACCCCTGCTCAGCCCACTTAAACTTGTGGTTGGGGTCTGAGCCTGACACTGAACACTTCAGCTTAAGACTTTAGGTGACAAATTCAAAGGAATTCAGGGCAGCTTTTTTTTCCCCCCTAAAAATAATTTCTAACAATCATACCCACACCATCCACAGTCTAGGACTTTGGGTTTAAATCACAGCAGGATCATTTCTGATTTGAACCCTGGTAGATAAGCTCAGTCCTTTGTCTTTTCATTGCAGCTAAGACAATAATGTTATTTTTTGTTAAGAAAGGTCTTTGATAACTGAAAGTATAAAAACCAAGACCCAGGATGGGCTCAGATACCCTCAGGGAGTTCTTTAGCCATTCTGCTGAAAGCAGGAATACCCCCAAGGATGGAGACTGCACAGATTTTCTGGGCAACTTGCTCCCTGGCTCACCTCAGCCACAGCAGATTTCTGCACTTGGAGTTTCCCTCAGTACATTCCAGACTGGTCAGTCAGCAGCATTTTGAGCACCCAGCATGCACACAGTTGTGCCTTTTATTGCTAAGCTTGCAGGGAGGTGCCTCACACTGACTTGAGAGGCTTATTATGCCTGGCTGAGGCAAACTGATCTGATGATCCCTAGCACCAGAGCTCCCTCCAGAAATGCTTGTTCTGAGTGTGGAATCAGGGCAAGGTTCTGTCCAGTGCTTCAGCTGGAGCAGAGATAATGGGCAGGTGAGAATACAGGACTAAGCAGAAGGTTTAGTAGCTTCAGAAGTCTCATATTTTATGTATTCAAAGAAGAAAATCCCTCCTTTGACAGGAGCAGGCTGTGGAGAAAAGCATCTTCCAACTTCCATGAACATTTAAAGGTGCAAGAGGGTAAAGGATTGATAAAGATGAGATTCTAACTCGGTCACTAGGCATTTTTGCTCCCTTTTCCCACATTTTTGAGCATCCAGATGGCAGAATCTGGCCCCAAAATGCATGTGCTGCAAAAACAGGAATCTTGAGGCTCTGCAAAGGCCTGAGCAGTGCTGACCTCAGCAGGATGGCTCACTGAAGAGCCTGGCAGTTTGACAAGAGGGAATTTATCCCTTTCAGTTGGAAACAGAGAGATTGTCATCAGCCAAAACACATGGCAAACTCCAGCACATCGTGAGGATTCTTCCCTCAACTCTCCCAAAAGCATCTCTGGGAATCCCACTGTTCCCTGGCACATTTCTCAGGGAAGAGCAAAGCAGAAGGCTGAGATGTAGCTTTATAAGGTTATAGAATTCAAAGACTTTCAAACCAATTAACTCCAAACGGTATAAGCCAGTGGCTTATATAATAATGAGGCAAAAGCTCACAGAGGGAAAAAAGAAAAGGAATTGCCAGCCCAGTTCAGCTAAAAAAGAACCCATCTTGCCCACTGACCTGCAGCAGTTGCCTAGGAAAGAGCTGGAAAAAAAGGGCAATATAAAGAGTGATAAATCTCCTGCCATTCCTCTAGCTGCTGATCAACTTTGTAGGGGCTTTGCAGCCAAAACTGTGCCCACAATAATATATTTGATGATGATATGAGGACCAATTTGTCATGGTGTTCATTTTTAACCTAGATATGATGATATGAGGGCCAATTTTTCATGGTGTTCATTTTTAACCTAGCTCCACTTCTGATTTGCACACCCCACCGTTGGAATTGTGCAATTAAAAGTGCAATTTATCTACATATCATGAGCAAAAAAAAATACTGAATTCTATTTTCCTCTGCTCCTGAATTCTCTGGCACGTTTCTGGAATCTACTTGATATTTCTACCCATTCATTCAGCTGTCTTTTAACTGCAATAAAAGCCACAGAATAGCTGAAAGAAATGAGTGCAAATAATCATGGCAACATGTACAGTCTTTAGCAGGGGATATTGGACCTAAGAGTGTGACTCTGCTTATTAAGCTTTGCATCATATTCACTGGATTCCTGGAATAAATTTCCAGTGCAGCTCAGGTTAATGGTAGCTTGGCATTGATTTTACTGCAGCCAGATTTTCTTCTTTGACCTTACACTCTCCTTTCTTTACCTGCTCACTAGCCCAGGTACCTGTCAGGACAGCAGAGCCAAGCAGGAGTGTGCAGTTAGGATGTTGAACTAGAATTTGCCCAAATGCCCAAGCAAGCTCTGCCCTCCCTGCCTTGTGCCAAAGGTAGAAGAGCCTAAACCAAACCCATCCTGCAGATTATTTTAACCAAATCACTCCCTTGGCTTGGAGGACTTCCCTAGATTTCCCTGGCAACCACTCCAGACTCCTCATCTGATTATTTAATTTTTTTTTAGCATATCATTATATATAAAGCAAACGTAGAGTGATGTCTGGAGAAGAAGTATGTATAGAAAACATGATGGACTTACCAACAACTGTAAGGTTGACTTGTGCTTGTCTGCTGCCAAGTTTGTTCTCTACCACCAGGGTGTAACATCCACAGTGCTCCTGCTTTGTTGAGGATATTGTCAGCTTGCTGCTGTTCTCAGCATTCTCAATTTTAATATGCTCACTTTCTTGAATCTGCCCAATTGAAAAGAAGAAAAAATAAGATTGAAGGGGGTGAATTTCCTTGGATCTGAAAGAGCTCAAGTGACAAGGTTCTCTAATTGAGTGTTATCTGCAGAGAACTCCAGTGCAGCAGTGAACATGAGCAGCTTGTCAGGTGTGTGACCAGCACAGGACACATAGAGATGCAGGGGAACATGAGGATGGCTCCAGTCCTGCAAAGGCAACAGGGAGCACTGGTGTTGCTGGGACTCCTTTAAGGAACTGGGAGTTTCTAACTCCAGGGTGCAATTGGCAGGAGAGCAAAGCTTGGTTTCACCTCTGAGAGAGCCCACAGGGGACCAAGGGGCTAGAAATCCCCCAGCTCTGCAACTCACCCAGAGCTGTGACTTTTACCCTCTTGTCTTAACCAGCCTGACTCTGCATTCCCACAGGGTGTTGCTTTCTTGGGTTTGAGCAGTTGGAGATGTTGCCTGAAATGGAGATGTAATCTAGAGCTGTGCAGAGAGACATGCAAGCAGCAGATGCAGCATTCCTAGAGCATTTTCATTTTCTGGAGAGGCAAACATCAAAATCTCAGCTGAATACCACTGGCAGATGCTGATGAACTTGATTTTCATGGAAACAAAGCTGTGGCAGCCTGGATGGTCAAGGGAACTTAGATTTTAATCAGCATTTGCCTGAGACATGGCAGAGGATTTAAAACCCCCATCATGCTACACTGCAATTATAGAAGCTGTACACTGTGTTCTTCTGAAACAGACAACAAAATGTCAATGCCCTTCTGCCTCCCACCACTTCCTTCTTAGATAACTGCCTCTTCCAGCTCATTCTCAGAATGTCATTAAAAATGAAGGCTATTTAGCTTATCTTGTCTCATATATCCAGAGAGTAAGAAATGACAAGGCTAGGAACAGGACTTCCCCTGCTTTCTCTTCAGCTGAGATGCAACACATGCTCTGTGCCCAAAAGTAACCCGAGGAAGATGCTCAACAACTCAAATAGAAAGTTAGCAAATGGGATTATGGAGGATTACAGGTTAAATCAGGCTGAGAGTTGCTTCCCCCTGCCCCCCATGCTTTGTTCTCCTGAGATTCTACACTGCCTTATGTGTTTTGCTTCACTGGAATTAGTCAGATGGTCACTGTAACAAAAAAAAAGCCCAGCCCAGTGGAACTAGAGCTGGGTTATGCAGAGAGTAGAATGAGAATTATAATGGTTGGAAAGGAGCTCTGGGATCATCAGATCCAACCTTCAGAGTCAGAGCTGAAATCACCCAGATTTAAGGAAGAAATCCAAGAATAAAGCAACATATGATGAGGTGTAAGTGAAAAAGAAAGCAAAATAGCAGTGCAGCAGAGTCATAGTCACTGACTCCCCACTTGGTTTGATAAATGAAAGACTGCTGCCCTCCCTTGTCCTCCTGCAGTGTTTATCAGCCTTCTGAAGGGTTCTTTTCCTGTCTATCTCATGACTATGTAAGACTTTTAATGTCATTTTAAAGGGTGATTTTGCAAACCTTTAGGTTGCCTCGTAGGTAATAGCTGAAGTATAAAAATGTCAGGAAATTTTACAAAGGAAAAAAGGTGGAGAATCACATTTTGGGAACTGATATGGGTATTATGAGCTGCAGGTATCTGTTATCACACAGATTTTGTGCATAAAAATGTCTTGAGATCTATGCAAATGGAATTATTGTGTTCAGTGATGAACTCAGAACTCTTCACAGAGCAGAAACTCAGTTTTGAGGGGTGCATTTAACCCAAGCATTACAACAGAGCTCAGCAAAACAGGACACTGGAGCTCCTGACACCTGTTCTTGTAGAAATAAGCAGGCCACTTTTCAACTCCAGCCTCAAAACGGATGAATTTAAGAAAATACAGGAGTTCAGGAAGAAAAACAACACCCTTTCCCCTAAAATAAGAGGTTATTTGGGGTTAGCAAGGATGCACTCTGGAATACCCTTTGCACGACCAAACTGTTTTGAATTCCTTCAATTAAATGCTGACACATTTGGATTTAGTCTCAACTTCCTTGGAGGAGGAAATGCTGTTATTTATGCTCTCTAGAGTGCATAAGGAGTTCAGGATGAATTAAACAGAGCTGCAGCCATTTGTGTTTGATCTATCCTAACCTGGCACACAGCTTGCACTTTCATTTTGGGTTGATTTAAAGTGTTTGTATTATTCACTACAGCAACTCTAGGAACTGCCCTTACAGACAGACACGTGTAATGTGATTAAAATTAATTAATTCCAGCAGAAGGAGCTTCAAACCTAGGAGGAGAGGGCACTTTTGGCAGCACAACTGCAGTTATTCCTTGCATGGTGGCATTTGGATTGCAAGACAAATCACTCAAGCTTCTTATACAACATTTTCCCTGCTGATCTAACTCCAGACCAAACATCATGGAAGAAGGGCTTATTTTTGAAGGAGAAATGTTTCCTGCAACAGAGACTTTTCTTATCCCTGCATCTTTCACATCACCCATCTTTTAATGATATGCTCTAAGGTTTTGCTCCAAGAAACAGTCATTTGCTCTAGGAGGGGACAGGCAGCAATGGATTTAAACTGTAGCAAGAATTTGTAGTTGAAATCAGGAAAAATAGACATTTAAACAGATTTTTATAGACATTTTTCCTGCTGCCAAATACATTTGACACGAGTATTCGCCATGCAGGGAGTATTTCAGCACTGCAATGTGTTTCTAACAGAGGATAACTTCAGCACAGAGTGAGGAACCATCTGGCAGGAGGGCCATGGACTTTGCCAGCTCCTTGGGGTTCCTCTGCAGCTGTGCTTTCCCCTGGCTGGTGATGAGAGCAGAGAGCCCCTTACCTGCTTCCGAAACTTCATCCAGGTGCAGGTGAGAGGGGCTGTTCCCACCACCTTGGCCACCAGCTCCACTGCTTCCCCTGCACGGACCTTCCTGTCTTCTGGGAACTGAGTAATCTGAGGAGGAGCAGCTGGGGAAAAACAAATCAATCCCTTTAGGTCACTATCTTTTCTATTTTTTAAACTCAAAACACAAAGAGTCATTGTGGTTGGAAGGATGATGGATGCTTTGTGTGTTACAGTGCTGCCTGAAAATCCTGCAGTCCCACTCATCTTTATTTCTGAGGCAGGTATTTCTCCTCCTCTTCCTCTCACTGTCTGAGTATCAAGAGCTGGCAGAACATCTCTGCTGCCAATAGTGCTGCTGAGCTGGTAGCTGCTAGGGACAGGTGACAAAGATCACAACCTGGTCATCTCTGGGGTGAAACCTGTTGCTTTACAGGAGAAGCACAACCAAAAATATTTGGGGGTTAAGGGGGCAGATTTGAAGGCAGAACTGGTCAAAGGCATTCCCCAACATTAGAATGACTTCACTGCCAAATGAAACATTCCCCTACAAAGCACGTGGCTTCTGGGCATCAAAAATACTGCTTTGCTTTTCAATGTAATTAAAACAAAGAGGGTTTTTTTCCCTCCTAGACTTGTTCTTTGAGAAGTGTTTGTGTTTTGAAAATCTGTCAGCTTCTCTGTAGTAGCAACTCATGCAGAGGTGCTCTGTGATGCACAGAAAAATCTCTTTTCCAGCAGGTTAAGGAGTGTTGAGGATCTAGAACTGGGCATGAGTTGCACTCCTGATGAGATTTGGCAGGATCTTGTTACAGCTGATTTGATAATAACATTTTGCCTGCTCATCACTTCAGCCTTATGAACAAGTCTGACAAAGGGAGCTTGCTTAGCCACCATTTAAGCACACAGGCAAACAGCTGTACTTAGAAATGGGGTATCTGATTATTTAATTATTAATTAATTCATTATTAATGGGGCATATCATTATTTATTCCTACAGGGTGACACAAGCAACAAGGTACCTGCTTTTGGAGGAGTCTTTGGAGCTGGTTTCTTCTTCACTGTTGCTTCACCTAGTTACAAAAGGAAAAAAAAAGTTAATTGAAAGGGTTTTGGAAGGTACCAGCTTAACCACAAAGCTGACACCCATAGTCATGTTTTGTTGGTACTTCAAAATATATTCTGTTCTTTCAGCAAATTAAACAGGAATGAAAAATACTTCCAAAACCCACTTTTATTACACTGAATGATCCTCAGAATATTCACAGGTGAAGCTGGAAATGTTGAAAGAACCCAAGAAATCTGCTACACGTGTTCCATCATCTGGCAAATTCTGCTCCTTACAGCACTTTAGACCAAGATTCATCTCATACTGAACTGCTGATCAGATTCCCAGCAAAATCAATGCTGAATGAGCTCAGGTAAATTAGGGCAGTTAATTTAGGTGCCTAGTTTTTGCCACTTTATAAACTTCCATCTCCTAGTGATTTTCTTGCAGATTGTTTTTGGGTTTTATAGGCTTGGTGTGTATGGATTTTGAGGCTCCAGAAGCAGAGTACTGGAGAGTTAGGACATTCTACTACTCTTCTACTCAGTACTTATGGCTGAGACAGAAGGAATAATTGGACATCTCCCAAGGAAATCTTTCTCCAGTGACTATTATTAAATTATTGCTCATTAAAGGGCCCCATTGCTTTTTGGGCCATAACACACTGATGGACTCAGGCTGCTGCAGTAAGTGACAGCAAATAATTTCCAGGTCTTCTTTCCTCACCAAGCTGCATGAGCAAAAGAAACCCAACAAGTGGGGTTTTCAAAGCAGTTTTCCTCTTTGTCACCCTTCTTTCAGCACAGAATGCTCAGATACCCTCTCACTTTTACCTGCTTCTGTCAGCCTCTCTCAGCCACAGAAAGGAGCCAAGAAACTGAATTTGTCCATCCACAGCTACATTCAGGGACTCCTTTTCTTCCCTCTTAAAGACCAGTGGTTCTCTACAGACTAGGATGGCTCAGGGATCACCCTGTAAGTGAAATTTATCCATGGCAAAGCAAAGATGAACCTATAACCTCACCCAGCTGGGGTTTTTATATGGAAATAGAGAATGTTTTTTATATGGAAATATAAATTGCCTCAGTTTGCCTCCCTTTTGAAACAGGCTGAAGCTGAAGACCAGCCTGGAAGGAAAAAGGACATCATATTCCCTCCTTAAATGAATGTGCCTTCTAGAAACAACTGAATGTAAACACTGCAGGCTGGTATTTCCAGAGCTCCATAGGCAGCTTTGCCCCTCAGAGAGCTTGTGTCTGGGTCAGGGGGGATATAAGCTAAAAAAGGGCAAGATGCCATCCAGGCCGATAGCTGTGGGACATCTGGCTGTGCCCTGCTGGTGAATTGGGAGAGCAGATAAGTTCCAAAGCCTCTGTCTTTCTTTTTGTTTCCCTTTTTTGGAATTTTACTAAAAATAGGCATAGCCCTCCCCTGACATGGCTCTCTGCACAAGTTGCTTTCACAAAGCATGAAGCAAAACTCTTACAGTCTAATAAAACCACATCAGCACTCAGGTTAGCATTTCATACTCTATAGTCACAGAGAAATCCATTTTCCCCTCGTGCAAACTATCCAGGATTTCATCTTCTGAGAAATCTACTCACAGCTCTGCCACAAGCCATGGGATGCCCCAGAACCAGCACAGGGAAAATGAATCACTGGGCCTTGTGGACAAGGTAATGAATTATTTCTACCCTGTATCACAAAGCAATGCCATACAAGTCAGTTATTTCAGTTTGTGTGCTTGAGGACAGTTTTTAATAGCTTTTTTTTTTTTCATTAAAAACATTGTCATTCTTGTTGCAACATCACATATTTAGATTCTCAATCATGCACAGACTGCCCTCTAATTGACAAAAAATCCAGCCTTCCTCCTCAAAACAACAACAACATAAACATCACAAGAATTCCACTAAAAGCTCTGCTGGGAGCAAGACAACAATATGAGTTTCTTAACCAGAGATTGGATTTTCAGATTTCTGCAGGAACACCAACAATTAAATGCAAAATTGCTGTACCCAAGTGTGTAGGAACAGTCAAATAAACTGGGGTACCAGCCTGTCACCCAGGTAGGGAAATCCTAGCAGGTCATTTAGATATTCAGGAGATCCAAATTATTCCAGTGGGAGAATAAGTGGCTGGATTTAGGTCCACATTTTATTATAGAGAAGAAAATTTGTTCAGTGCTTCTATTCCATGCCTGCAATTTCTAGTCAGTGATGGAACTGGGAAATCGTGATGCACCTCTTCATGTCAAGGCCACCCTGCAAAAACTGAACTGTTTTCTTCTCAGCATGAGACAGTCAATAAACATTTCTGTCTTCTTTTGTCAACATACAGATATGTAGGATGGGCTGCATGAAAAGCACATGGAAAATGCTGTTCTGTGCCAACAGAAAATGTGAGTGTGGTGTGAGCTGCAAAGCAGCTTGGCAGAGACACAAAATGCATACCTGCCATTGGAGAAACAGTGCTCAACAGATTTAAGGAGAGGTAATTTACTCAAGAAATTCCATTTTTTTTCTATTGCTCAGCACCTTTCATTATTCAGTTTCAGAGAAATCATATCTAGGGCTTAAAAATAGCTCAGGGTAATTTTATTTACATATACTAAAGAGGATTTTTCAGCTTCTCTTAAGAAAAAAAAAAAAAGATATTTATTCTCCTTGAAAAAGTTTGGTGAGAAGCTTCCCTGGCAGAGTAACTCAGTTTTCCCAACAATTAAAATACCTGCATCCACTGTGCAGAAAATAGTAAATAAGTGTAAATCACTTGGCCACTGGCTCCTCATTTTCCCCTGGAGAATGCCCCCAGTTATGGAAAAGATGCTGAGAAGAAATCCTGGCATTTAAGACACACTGTCCCAGAGCTGCCAGTGCTCAGCCTTTCATTCAACTGCCATTTCTTGATGTTTACTGGAAGAAGTGCTGTGAATTAGCCCCAGAAAAAGCAGTGGGCACTTGTGAAAATAAATAAATAAAATAAATANAAAAACCTAAAATATTTTAGATATCTCATGGAAAGTAATCATGAGGATCAAGAAAGTTGGGTTCTAGACCAGCACATGAATGTGTCTGATCTTGGGCTATTACTCCAGCTATAATTTACTGCTCTTTTGCTCCTCAGCTGAAGAGACATTAAGGAGGAGAAAAATATTAGGAAGCGTGAAGTAGTAGCAGATTTTTTGGAAATCTATAATATTTGTTTATAAACCTTCAAATTCTTCTTTTGTTCTTCAAAATCTCAAGCAGAAATTCATTTTTTCCACACTCTGTTGGGCCAAAAAATTCATTTTATGAGCACTGAAGATTTTGCAGGTGGCCTTGGAACTGAAAGAACAATTCCCTTTAAATATCATTTGAAGCAACTTCTCATTTCAGTGGCAACTGGGTGCCCAAATCCCTTTGAGATGCTTTTGAGGCTCCCTGCGTAGATGTTGGAGTGAATTTTGAGCTGAGAATTTCTGCTGCAGGCAGAAAATATCCCCTGATTGCTTTGGCATAACATGGAGAATGCAGTCTGGTAAATATTAATATTAATTGCAAAAAAAAAAAGAAATATATCCTGAATTTCTGCACATGAAGACTGCAAGCATCCATTAGAGATACTGTTAAGCACTGAAAGCTACCAAGCTGCCTTCATAGGTATTTTTCTTCTAAACCAGTCTACTATATTTTGCTTTTCAGAAGATATAATGCCCAATTTTTTTGCTTACTCTTGGGTTTCTAGAGCTTACAAAAGCTAATCTTCCAATAATCACATTGCCAGATACCTGGGTCAGCAACAAAAAGTGTCTTTACAATAATCCCCCCAAACTGTTTCAGGCTTGATAAGAAGATGTCTGTATTAGCAATGGAGCTTGCTGGGTGAGTTATTAGGTGTTGAAAGACACCACCTAGGAAGCCTGACCCATCAGAATTTGAATGCAACAGGCAAGTGACAAATGAATACATGAAAAGCCTCAGAGCCGGGTCCCAAAGCTCCCTTTCCCCGCCTGAAAAGCCTGTTTATCTTTGGATGAATAAGAGTTACAGAATTGGAACCTAAGGAAAAAATCAGTGGTATCCATGGCCAAGGGAATGTCTCCCTCCCACCCGTTTGATTAGAACCATGTGCAGGTTTGGCTAATGAGACTGCAGGGCTTTTCCAGCACCTCTGTGGATGACTGTGGTGTTTTATTTGAATGCAAAGATGGTTTCCCATTCCTGTTCCTCACTAACTTTTGGTCTGGGCAAGTAAAAAAAAAATAGANATACCCACAGCTCCCAGAGCTGGGATGTTAAAAACCACCTGTGGAATCTCTGCAGCCAAATCCTTTTAAAAGTAAATAATTATTTAATTAAAATAATTGTAATAATATTTAAAATATTATATTAATATTATTAAATAATATTTAAAAAAAATAACATTAAAGAACTTTAAAGACCAATATAATGTGCCATGAATTCACCTTAAGAAAACCATTCACTATTATTTCTGTATTATTACCTGTGATCATCAAGCAGGACAGAACTGAGCTCTGTTCAAACAACTGAAAATGTTCTGTGGTGGAAAATCAAATTACAGTTGTTTGGGGGAGCATTAGAAGGAAATAAAGCAATAAAGCTTAAAGCATGAGATGTAAAGCAGCCCAAACCAGTGCCTGTGGGCATGGCCTGGGTAAAGAAAGAGCAGAAGGTTGTGGTACCATGCCTGCAAACACAGGATCCCAAAGCACCACTCTTGTGTTGCCACTAATAAAACCTGATCAGAAATCCCTGCTACTTACTCTCTGCTGGCAGCACAGGGGGAAGTGTGGGCTTAGGCTTCTTGGTTGTCTTCTTCTCAGCAGCCTTGGGGCTCTTTGTGGATGAGGCATCTGCAATCAAAGCAAAATTCATCAGATACTAACCCTCTTTAAAAATCAATCATGAAAAAGCTGCCTGTGACATCAGTTTGTTTTGGGTCTTTCTGCAGACAGAGGAAATTGCTCTCCTTTCTGTTCTTCAGAAAGATTTTCTGCANTAATATTAATTGCAAAAAAAAAAAGAAATATATCCTGAATTTCTGCACATGAAGACTGCAAGCAACCCATAGGAATACTGTTAAGCACTGAAAGCTACCAAGCTGCCTTCATAGGTATTTTTCTTCTAAACCAGTCTACTATATTTTGCTTTTCAGAAGATATAATGCCCAATTTTTTTGCTTACTCTTGGGTTTCTAGAGCTTACAAAAGCTAATCTTCCAATAATCACATTGCCAGATACCTGGGTCAGCAACTATTCTCACAGTGAGATTCTACAGATTAACACCCTGAAAGCATCTCTTTCACCAAAAAAAAATGTATTGGTCCTTGCTTCAATAACTATAAATTAATTATTTTCCTGAAGGTTTCCACTAGGGGAACCAAGGAGCACTTAAAATTATTTAATGGATAAAAGGTTGATGCAGCTGCTAACCATGAAATTTAACTTGCTCTTTCTTACAGAAAATGGAAAATTGGGATATTTTTCCCCCTGAGAAGAATTTTTAAACATGACAGAGGACAAAGCTCCTGTGCCCCACACAGGATATACTCTTGAGACCGAATGCTCAAAATTCAGAATTTAATCAGGGATTAAATTGAATTAAATTTAATTATTAGGAATATTTGTTATTTTTTCAGTAGCATCCCTTACACTCTCCTTGCCATTAGAACTGATGATTAGTCTTTATTTATGTGGCAATAAAGACTGGAAGAGATCAGAGCAATAATTAATCTGAATACATATTAATTCACAGCCATTCATTATTAACCTTCTTTCCAAGAGAAATACAGTAAATATGCACAAGGAGTGGATTTGTGAAGCCCATTCTCTTCCAGGTAAGGAATTTTTAGATCTCTGTATCTGAGAGGGATTTCAAACTGAAACTGTGAATTCTACTGGATCAGTTTTGTACATTTTGCCCCTGAAAATATAATCTAATAACTCGTCTCAGGGAGACAAATACCCACAGCTCCCAGAGCTGGGATGTTAAAAACCACCTGTGGAATCTCTGCAGCCAAATCCTTTTAAAAGTAAATAATTATTTAATTAAAATAATTGTAATAATATTTAAAATATTATATTAATATTATTAAATAATATTTAAAAAAAATAACATTAAAGAACTTTAAAGACCAATATAATGTGCCATGAATTCACCTTAAGAAAACCATTCACTATTATTTCTGTATTATTACCTGTGATCATCAAGCAGGACAGAACTGAGCTCTGTTCAAACAACTGAAAATGTTCTGTGGTGGAAAATCAAATTACAGTTGTTTGGGGGAGCATTAGAAGGAAATAAAGCAATAAAGCTTAAAGCATGAGATGTAAAGCAGCCCAAACCAGTGCCTGTGGGCATGGCCTGGGTAAAGAAAGAGCAGAAGGTTGTGGTACCATGCCTGCAAACACAGGATCCCAAAGCACCACTCTTGTGTTGCCACTAATAAAACCTGATCAGAAATCCCTGCTACTTACTCTCTGCTGGCAGCACAGGGGGAAGTGTGGGCTTAGGCTTCTTGGTTGTCTTCTTCTCAGCAGCCTTGGGGCTCTTTGTGGATGAGGCATCTGCAATCAAAGCAAAATTCATCAGATACTAACCCTCTTTAAAAATCAATCATGAAAAAGCTGCCTGTGACATCAGTTTGTTTTGGGTCTTTCTGCAGACAGAGGAAATTGCTCTCCTTTCTGTTCTTCAGAAAGATTTTCTGCACAGAGTTGTGGAAAATGGGATATTTTGCAAGGAAGAGGGGGCAGAGAAACCCTCAACAGCAGCTGACTGAGAAGCTGAGAGAGCCAGGAGGTGAGAACCATGATAAATCTATTTTAACTATGTCCAGTGTGCACAAAACTGATCATGTGGTGCAGGGAAGAGGGAAGCAGAGGAATATCTGAAGCTTTATTACATCCAAATTCATCTCTTGCCACGTTATTCTTCCATTCCATTGTCTGGGATCTACATCACAAACACATTTTGACAAGGATCATTTCCCCTGTGTGTTTAGATCTGTCCAAGAAGTTATTACTACACATTAATTCTTAAATAAATGGCAGAAGGGACATTACAGAACTCAAGTTGGATGGATTTCTTTATTCTTAAGGCTTACTTCTAGGTGGCAGAGAATGGAAGTTGGTGTCTCTAAGTGTCCTAAAAAGTTGGCAGGGGGGAAAAAAAACCTCCTAGAAAGAATTCAGAAGAGAGCTGTGCTAGATCTGAGTTCAGACACTCAGACCTGGCATAGATAATGTGCCAAATTAAGTCAAACATTCCTCTAATCTGAGTCTACAGGGGCACAGGCAATTTTAGAGTTATTAAAAGGAAGATTTAAAGCTACATATTGAGTATAAAAATCAGCATCTGGGATGCTGACAGCAGGCTGAGTAGAAGGAAGCGATTTTCATTGTTCTTTTAGATCACAATTCTAATTAAAATAGAATTGTCCTTCCCTCTGCCAGTCACAGACTGGGATCCCAAATGGCATCTCTCCTAAAGATGAGGCAGCCAGCACCAAGGTAAGGAGGGTGCTCATGCTGCTGCACAGCACTGTGGAGCACTGGGCTCCTGGTGCCATGAATGATGAAAAAGCTTCTACCTGAAGGGGATCAGGAGACAAAGCCAAAGGAAAAAACAGGTTACAGAGAGATTTGAGAGATGCCAGGGCAGCTCTGTAGACCTACTGGGTGCTACAGCACTTGATCTGAGCCCTTAATTTCCACCCTGCCTCTGTGGTAGTGAAGGTGTTAAAGAATGCACAGAGCTCTGAGGCAAATATTGAACTTATTGCTCTAAAACTCTCCCAGAAATACAGTGAGCACCAGGATAATTATTCCACAAAGCAGGCAGAACCCTTGGATCTCTCTGCTCTCTGCTCCTTCATGGTCACACTGAATTGTGTGTTGGCCCAAAAGTGCAGAAAATAATTGAAGAATCCTTTTTTGTATCCATACAGGTTGGTATTGGGAAATGATGGAGGGAGAAGGAGGAATTTCTTCCTGTATCCAGGAAAGTACTCACCTTCCACCAGCACTTTGCAAGCACATTCAGCTTTCCCTGCTGCATTCTCAGCTATGCACTTGTATTCACCCCCATCCTCAGGCATGGCCTTCTCAATGCTGAGGGAACACAGTGTTCCTGGCAGAGGGGAAGCAGAGATCAGCTGGATGTTACCTTACAGGTCACAGCAACCTTAGAGCTCTTAAGGAACAGAATGCATCAAGTGATCCTATCCTTTACTACAGGTGATGTAAAAAAACTAAGGTGTTTTGTCCTTAAAAATGCAACGCCAGAATTGGAACCTTATTAATGAGAAATAAAATATTATTTATAATAAATATGTATTTATATATGCACCACACCACTATATATATGAAAATATGTTTATATATAACTATAATATAACAAAATAATATTGATCAATTAAATAAAACCACTTTGATATAGAAATTAAATCTTATTGCTGCTGCCTAGGATATTCCAATCTGTCCCTGGAGATAATAAATGAGGGTAGATAAGACCCAGAGCAGAATATCTGCTGCTGTAAGGATAAGTCCTCACTCAGATGATGTTTTTCCACAAGTGTTAGTAGTGTAGGAGTGTGACTAAGTGGGATTCTGTTCAATGGCCATCTGTAATATATTTTTCAGCCTTATCTCTATTGTCCCATGAGAAAATAGAACTTCAGCTTACTACCCCAGTTTTAAAATGGCCCTGAGAGCCATTTCCTCTTTGCTGGAATTATTTAAAGCATCTGGTATTGTAAAGCATCCATTTGGAAGCCCAGGAACATCAGTGCCAATCAAATTTATCCCTGCAAAACAAATCCTTTTTTTTTTTTCAACCAAAAAAGCAGAATTCTGCTTCAGTGGGTCTGAAGAAACAGGATGCAACAGGAGCTGTGCAGTTACCAAGGGAAGCTTGGTGTGACCCAGGGGAAAAACATTTCCTCTGAGCAAAGAAAACCCTGTGATTCCAAACAGAAGCTGTTCTCAGTAATTGGAGGATGGGGCAGAACTTTACCTCATCCCTCATGTTCACTTGCATTGCTTGGAACAGCAAAGTCCTGCTAGAAAAATAAAATAAAATATCAAATAAAGCACTTCGGGCTTTCCAAACCCATGGAGAGTGAGGTGTGGGCTGGTTTTGTGTCTCCAAAAACATGTTGTGCACTTCCACCCATTTCTGGGAGTTTATCCAGAATAATTCCTATATTCCTATAATAATTCCACCTATTTCAGCCCCTTCCTCCATCCTCTTCTAATGCAGCCTCACCTAATTAATGGCAAGAGAGGTGAACTTTGATAGTCATTTCTCCTGAGACACAAGGACATTTCCCATCCTCCCGTTGGCATCCAGAGCTCAGTTAAATGTCAGGTTTTCCCTCCCTGTAAACAGGAGGCAACAAAACCCACTCAAATGGCTCCCAACAAATCTGGTTTGCCAGACACACACGAGGGTTAGAAGCAAATTGATTTTCCCCTCTCCCTCATCCTCTCCGAGGTCAAGAAGCTCTAGAGGAATGACTGTTTTTCCCCCTGAGGAATGATGTGGAGAGTATCCCAGAGAGGAGCAGTGACCCCTCAGCCCCACGTGCTGTGCTGAGCCCAGCCCAGGGTGAAAAGCAGAGCCACGTGCCCTCCCCGAGGCTGCTGAGCCAAAAATGTCACGAGCTGCAGCTCAGTTCACTCCAGTTCCCCCTCCAAAGGGAGAGAAAGATCCCTCCAGGCATCCAGCAGATGTAAATCCACACATCTCCGTGGTTGAAGGAGACAATTGAAGAGAAAGCCAAAGTTCCAGCCCAAGAATTTGTGGAGCAGAGAAAAGATCACACACCAGGACCCAAAAATGCTGTTGCAAAAGGATATTAAGGACAGAACAAAGCAAGTGAAGATCTCTGGGCACTGCAGGGAAGGAGTTGGGTTTGTAAGGATAAACTGCTTACAAAATACTGATATCTGTTGAATTTTAATAAAGTTATTTTGTAAGAAAGAGGGTGAATGAAATCTGCTTGGGTTTTTTGGGTGTTTTTTTGGGTTTTTCCAAGGGCTGCATCCTCTTTCAACAATCTGTATCCTACATCCCTCACTGGAGCAGCAGACACCCAGCACAGGGGCTGCTGAGCCTGGTGCTCCCATCAGATGCACTGGTGGCACTCAGTGGGGAAGGGAAATGAGGTCATTTGGGTCATGCTCCTTTAGTTCACCCCTAGTTTTCATGAAAAAAATTGTTTTTTAGCATGAATTTGTCCAATGGTTCCAAAAACTAAGCCGTGCTGGGTAGAAGTGGAGGCTAAAAGAGCACCTGGCTATAAAATCTTATTTTCTTGGTGAGATTTCCAAGGAAAAAACCTTTCCCTTGTACTTGCAGCTCTTGAAGGATTTTCTGAGTTGCTCAAAAATAGTGCCAGGCAGTTGGAAATATCTCTGGGCTTCTGCATTCTTTCCATGAAGCTTTGCTGAAAGTCAACTTCAGATAGAAAACAAACACACAAAGCAACAAAAAACCAGCTTCTAATTCCAATTCTAACTGGCATGTAGTTGGCCAGACTCCTGAACATCATCCATTATGCACTCTGAATTTTTTTTGCCTTTCTCCTTTGTATCCCATAGGGTAAAGACATAATTATGGTGTATTTATTTATGCAATATTAATATGTACTAGGCCATGAGAAATTGTGCCTGGGGACCATTATGAATTTGTTAAGGAAATCCTTGCTCCGTGGTGTTAATTTCCTAATAAATCACAAATTTCTGGGGAAAAAAAATGCAAATATGTGTTAGTGCCACAGTTATGTTTAAAAATGGCAAGGGGGTTGACCTGGAAAATAGTGACTAAGTTACAATAACAACAGCCCAAGTAGTGAAAAATCCCACAGGGGATTCAGAGACCAAAAAAAACCTAACCAACCTTAATTATTGCTAATCAGTAGAGCTTTAAGGAAAGCAATATAAGAAATTACTTTAATTATTTATGAGATTAGACATCTAACTGGCAAATGTATCCATGTTAAGGTAATTCCCTTAGTTTTTGCTGAAATATTTGTGTAGTCTCACATTATTCTGCTTGCAATTAATGATGAGAAACTTACACTTGAAAGAATACAACCAAGCAGAAAAATAAACAAAAAAGCCAACAACCAACAAGCCTCCAAGGACTGGATGAGGTGTATTATGGAAAATTGGTAAGAGTTTGAATTGTCAAGCTTTGAAAAGAAAAAAGAAGAGAGAAAGCTGCTCTATGGAGTATAAATGGGTCCTTAAGCTTAGCAGAGAAGTGAAAAAAACCAGAAAAATTCAAATGATAGTAAGACATTGCTTTGTTTCTTGATTTACTAACAAAACACTGGTAAGAATAATTAGACATTGCAATAAATAATCAGTGATTATAGCAAATTTGCTGTATTTCAAGCTCCATGCACCTCTGGAAGAGGGAAGATGCAGACAGAAGTGTCTGTCCAGAGGCATTCTGTGGCACGTGGGGAGCATGGGGCTGTGTCAGAAGTGATGCTCACACCATCTCCCTCACCTTCAGCTTCCTTCAGGCTGCAGGATCCCCCAGCTGCCAGCAGTGCAAAGAGCTGTGTTAATTATTCTTGTTGAGAATGAATTAAAGAGAAGGCTGAAAAGTGATGGCAGGAGTAGCTGGACTGACAGACAGAGGCTTGCAGAGCTGGGAGGAAGATTTAGGAGGGATGTTAAGTCACAAGAAAGTTGTTAAGGCATTACTGCTAACAAGATTACCAACTCCTTGTGCTGCCAAAACACTCAGGGAGAAAAAAATCCACTTTTACACAAGTTTTCTAAGCTACACCCCCAGCTCCTCTTCAATCTATAGAGTCTAAAAAAGCAGAGCAAGCTGATGTCTTTGCCATTTTGGATGTGTATCACTGGGCATCTCCACTTTTCCAAACCCCTCTCCCTATCACCACGTGAAGAAAATTCTCCCCCATAACTTCAAACAAAGAACTGCCTCAAAATCAGCTGCCTCCCAACTCTACACCATCCAACTGTCTGCACAGATGCATAATATTCTCATTTTTACCCTCTGTTGTTTGTTGGTTACCATTTGCTGTGAGGCAAAAGCCACAACAATCCAGGGACTGCACAATGAGAGGTGTTTAAAAGAAGAAAAATACAAGATCAGAGCATTAACATCCATACAGAGAGAGCAGTTTCTAACAGGAATTAGGACAAATACACCCAGGAAAGTTACTTCCAGTGAGTAAAGAACCCAGTTAGTTTGCCTATCATGTCAACGTGCCACACAAATACACTCTTAGGTTTGCCCTTCCTGGCCAAATATGTCCCTTGTTTTATCAGCTGGGGCATGTTCCTGAAACTAGATTTTATGTATTTATCTTCACGATATATTTAGCAGCAGTAAATCAGCAATCTTTTTTTTTTTTTTTCCCTTTTTTTTTCCTCCTGGCAATGGCAGGAGGGTTCATTTCATCTCAGAAAGACAAATCCAAGGCATTCTGCAGGCTACGTGGGACTGACACTGAAGAGTTTGTGGCCCACGTGGGCTGAGGTGGACGTGTCTGACTCCATACAGAGCATTTTCAGGTGTCCAATTCACTCAAGCAAGTTGTTCCTTCCATACCTGAGCACCAGAGCTCACCACCAACCCTCAGAGCAGGAGCGAGGGCATCCTGAAGGAATAAAAAATGGCTTTGCAGGATCTAAGCCCATTAATGTGAACTGGGTCTGCTTGCTCTCAACTCCCCTCCTGCCCCACAGACTCCACACTCGTTCAGCTGAGGATGACTCCAGGGGATTATCTCCAGAGCCCATTAAATGCTTCTCCAGGGTTGGCCAAAAGAGCTGCTGCTGGAGGACAGGACAAAGCTGCTCTGGGGTAAAAGATGGACCCCACTGGGCTGCTGGCTGCTGCATTTCTTCTTGCTCTCTGTGGCCAAAGCTGCTCCAAACACTCTCTGGGAGACTAAACCACAGAGTTTCTCTATTGAACAGTATTACCTGATAGAGCTTTAATTATTCCTTCCCCTCCCTTGGTTCCTTCACCTATTTGTGCCTTCCTAATCAGGAGAAAAGAGAGGAATCAAACTAAGAACACTGGAACCTACTTTAGGCTCATGCATACCTAGTTAATTACTTAACACTTGGCATGAAGCACCTCCCAGGGAGAGCAGCAACATGTTGTTCTCCAAGTGCCAAAGCTAGCAGGTAGTGTGAGGGAAAAGGCTGAGCTGCCCAGCATGCAGGGCAGCCCCTCAGTGCACCACAGGCTAGGGAAGAAGGTTAAAAAAAAAAAAATAGTTCTAATCCTCACTACATTTCTTTCCATTAAAGGAGAAAACTGTAGTATTTACTTCCCTGTCTGAGATTTCTTTCTAAGATCCTCTGCCAAAGAAAGAGTCACTTTCAAGTAGCACTAATAGTGACTGGCTAAGTGTGAGACTGGTGTAAAAGTGAAACAGAAGGCCAGTTTCTTCACTCTTCTCTGGAGACTTTCCAACCCCACCTGGGTCTGTTCCTGGGTGATGCTCTGGCAGGGGGTTGGGCTCCACGATCTCCAGAGGTCCCTTCCAACCCCCACCATCCTGTGATTCTCTGATACCAGTCAATTCCTGATGATTTCAGGCAAGAAAACAGGCTTCTGCAGCACCACAACACTAAAGCTTTGGGACTTGAGGAGGCTGCACCACAGCTCAGAAGCTGTGACAGAGAGATGCTGTCTATCTGATGCACTCTGGTAGGAGACCTGAAGCTTTGAGAGGCATCATTTCACTCTGAGCAACTCCAAGAAAACCCATGAAATCTTATTTCATCAGGCTGACTGAATTGCTGTATCCCAGATTCCTGATCCTGACAGTCCAGACACAACACACCTGCTCTCTTTTCCCTCTCTCCATCAACCTTCTTTGGTATCCCCTTAATGTAGTTACTCAGGTGCCTTTTTCCCCCCATCACCCCCCATCTGAAGGCAGTGTTGTTTCTGCCTGCACCTACTTCAAACAACTCTCCTGTTTCAGAGCTTGCAACACTGCACAAGGATTCACTGGCTGTGGTGAAGCATTGTGTGGATTCATTTGGTTCTCATTGAATAATACTGAAAATAGTCTGGCTCAAATGAAGAAAGACTCACAAGAATGAGTGCAGACCTGTGGGTCAAGCTATAATTCTTCTGTAATATATATAATTCTTACATAAGTCCTGTGAACATGGACTTTTTCACTATAATGTGCAGGGCAGGATTATTAAAGAAATGTGATGTAAAGGGGTTTTTTAATTTTTATTATTATTATTATCAGTTATCTCCCTGTTTCTGTCCCTTTGAAAAGATATTTTGTCTAGCTATGATATCAACTTTCATACCAAACTAGTCTAGCAGGGTTTGAGTACCCAGCAGGTGGAATATAAAGAAATCACTCTATTTGGCAACTGTGTTCTAACAAAATCTTCTCTCTGAGGACTCTTCCCAGCTTCTGTACTGTTTTGGACTGTAATTAGTTAGAAGTTGTCAGGCCAGCAAGGTTCAAATACTTCAGTGTCTGAGAAGGCAACAGAAGCACCTGTAGTGGGGCATTAAACACACTGGAAATCAATTCTCAGCCCTGTAACTCAAGGTTGTTCTAATTTCTTGCTACAACAAAACCTCTCTTTGCTTCTGTGTTTCTTATGGCAATAAAAAGCCTGGAATATTAAACATACAAAAGGATCAAATTAGAATTCACAAACCAGCAATACCATGATGCTGGTTTCAATATTCTAAGTCATTATGGTTCAGTTTAAACGTCCTGCAGCAGCTCCTTGAACAGCTTCAGCAGTGTAAACAGCACGAAAAAAGGCAACAAATCCAACTTGAACAACCCACAGATGTCATTCTTACAAAGGAGAATCTGCAAGGAATGTGAAAGGATCCCAACCCTTGTGTGCTGCACTGAGGGAACAAGAGGGCTGCATCTGGAAGCAGTTACTGGCACAGCATTGCAGCACTGCTTTACCTTGACCCAGCTAAACAGTGTTCAGCACCACCCAGACACAGCTGCCTGCTAGCTCCACTCACCTTCTTGGGAGATGAGGATGGACTTGGATGGTTTGAGGGGTTTGCTGTCCAGAGCCCAGGTGACAGCAGCAGGGGGATCCGAGGAAATCCGACACTGCAAGAGCAGCTTCTCCCCCTCTCCCACCTGAGCATCCTGGAGCTTCTCTGCGAAGGAGGGAGCTGCTCCTTTGCCGCCCGGGGCTTTACCTGCTGGGGCTTTGCTCTCAGCTTTTTTCCCAGTGATTCCACCATCCACCACAGCACAGCCGTGCTCACAGTTCCTGTCGTTCTTCTCTTCTTTTTTCAGCCCTGGCTTGGCAGCAGGGGCTTGGGAATTGGGGGTGGCATTCTGGGCTTCCGAGCCCGGCCGCGCGTCGGGGGCCGGGGAGCCGCCGTTCTCCGCTGGGGGCTTCTTCTTGGAGCCCAGCACCGACCTGAAGTCTGGGACGGCTGCTTTGGGGGGTGGCACTTTCTCAGGCAAAGGGGTTTTTGGGGTGCCTTTCTTGGCCAGCACGGAGCGGAAATCCACCTGCTGAGGGGCATGGACTTTCCTCTCCTCCTCGGACAAGGTCTTGGGTTTGACCTGCCGCTGCAGGTTGGCTCGGAAGTCCATTTGCTCGGCCGGGATCTCTTTCAGTTCCTCCTCAGAAAGACTTTTGGTGTTGACTTTCTTGCCTAAAATGTCACGGAAATCGAGCTGTTCTGCCTCCTGCTGCCTCAGGCTCTCCTCCGTGTGCTCCCGAGTCTCCACTCGCCTCTTCAGCACCCCCCGCACGTCCTCCTGCTCCTCCTCAGCTGCTCCGCTCTCGCCGCTGCCCTTGTGGAAGCCACTTGTCCTAGCAGATGTTAGTTTGCCATGGTCTCCACCATCTCTCCTCTCTCCAGAGCTGGCTGGTTCCCTCCCACTATGAGCCCAAAAAGAAAAGAGAGAGGCAGGAAAGGGGCTGGTTTAAAAATGTCAGGGAACGATCTCGGAGCAGGAACAAAATGTGTTTATAGAAGGGGAGGTTGATTAGAGGAGCACACTCCATTAGTTTATTGCATCAGTGATGACTTCAGGAGCCATATAAGGGCACAAACAAAAAAGATCTTCTCTACTCTGGCTTGGTACAACGTGCTTAGTCTGTATGATGAAAACAATTTGTTGGGTCACATTTGGGGATTAGGTTGAACGGCAGCCAGGCTGGGTCTGGGAGGGCAGGGAATTAACAGAGCAAAAAATAGAACCCACCCATGCGAGTCCCTGGGAAAAATACTCACTCTTGGAGCATTTCTGCTCTGGAAGCTGAGCTCTCCCGCAGCATCAGAGACACCTGGCAGCTGCATTCTCCAACCTGGTTCCTGAAATATGGCAGGGAAATCAGAACAGCAGAGGTTTCCCCCTCCAAACCCCCTCATCGGGTGGCTGTGAGGTGCACTGAAGCAGCTCAGACCCAGGGTGGCATCCTCCCCGGCCAAGCCCAGGGTGATGGTGGGTGAGTGAGGGGGTTTGGTGCCTGTTACCTGGAGCCAAGCTAGCTCAGAGAGCTCTGATTGATCTCTTGCTGGCTACACGGGGGACCAGCAGCACTCTGAACAAAAACCAAAGCCACTGAGAGAATGCAACAGCTGCAAACAAAGCAGCTCAGGGAAAACAAACACCAAAGCTGGAAAAGCAAGGCAGAGGAAAGGGCTATTTTGCACAGTTCAGAATCTTTCCAGCTCTGCCTACTGTTTATTTATTCAAACCCAAGCTCTTTTAGTTTTCCAGTGTTCAGATATTAAAAGCAGGGTCTCATTTCCTTCCCTCCCCCCTGGCCTGGCCAATCAGCAAAACCCATCTCCATGGATTGCTGCAGCCTGGACATGTTTATATGAAAAAACATAAAAGTGTCACCATATATGGTGCTGAGTACTTATTCTTCCTTTTGCAGAGGAATACCAAGGATGCCTTCTGGAAAGGGCTCCCATTAAAGAATTCATTTCAAGTGCTCCCCTCCCTACTCCTGATGCTCCCTCCCTCCTGCAGATAGATCTCATTCTTCTAGCCCCAAACAGCTCTTCTCCACTCAGCACACAGGAGATGCCAAAAGCAAGATTTAACTCCCTCAGGGCAGTTGTGTAGCTGCTGCCAACACTGCCCTGAGCTGCTGTTACAAAGCACAGACCTGAACTGATGCACCTCAGCCCTCCCCAGTTGAAGCAGAAGCTTGTAAATGGGTGGCAAGCTCCTGGCTGATTTTTCTTTGTCAAACAAAACTAATTCTTGCTGCTGACAACGTTTCCTGGCCATGGAGAAAACAGATGTGTGCTGGGGGTTGGAAGGAAAGAGAGGAGGGTTTTCCCAGCTGTTCTCCTTTCAAAAGACTGGCTAGATAAGAGCATCTTCAAGTCCACTTTGTCCTGCAGTTTAAGGTACAGACCCAGGAGAGCCTTTCTGCTGGCTGGCCATAAATGTATTTATTGTCTGGGCTGGTTTCCTGCTAAGTGCATGGAGATACATTGCTAGTTGTGGTGCTGTTTGAGTGAATAAACTGCAATTTCACCCTTTTGCAACCTGCAGTGAGGTCACCCAGGAAGCAAAGTCATTAACACAGTTCTAAAGATAAAACAGCAATTACTGCCATCACCTTTTCAGACAGATTTCCCTTGCTTTCTGTTGCTTTAGCAAACAGAGGTGGGTAAGACCAACGTGAAAATGAAGCTTTTAACACCAAAAAGAAACAGGTGGGGTTAAGCAAAGGAACTGGATTGCAAAGTCAAGGCACCCAGATGGAAACACCATCACAAGGCAGATTTGGGATGCTCATTATGATTTCTGCTACAAGAGAATGGCTGGGAAGTGGATCAGTGGGTACAAACCTGGAGTCTCTGCCCGATTCAGCACCCCCCTGTTCAAAAGTGGAGGGTCCCCAGGGCAAGTCCTGCTCCCAGTGAGATACAAGTGACTTTTGTAGCTGGTTTGAGGAGCAGAAAGAGCATTCTTTTGCCTTCTGAATTCAGTTGCAGAGTCCAAAGTTGAAGTCAGCACCACTGACCCACCTTGCAGGTCACAAGATGGAAAAAGAGAAACGAGCCAAGAAAAATAGAGAAGGCTTGGATGCTGGAGATGCTAAATTCAATCAAGAATAATTCTGGAAACTGTAAATATTTTTACATTTACACCATCTCAGCAAGGCAAGATACACGGGGCAGTCAGAAAAAGCAGAGTTTTGCAGCTCACAGCTCAAGAGTCTTTCATGTCTCTGCTGTTTGAATGTGGCAATGACAATATTTCTTCTGCAGCTCCAGGTTCCTCCTGTTGGCATTTTGTCAACACAACCCCAGACAGACACATCTCAGTGGCTCTGGTGTTGTGGAATAATGACAGACACAGATAAAACATATTTCTAATGGTAAAACGTATTTCTATGCTGCAAAAGAAGTGGCTGGAAACATTGAATTTTGCAGGATTGTTCTGTAGAATGCCCATGCACAGGATTTGTCTTCAAAATGTCAAGGAATAATAATAAAATCACCCATCAAAACCAAATCAAACCCCAGCTGCAAAGCCTGGAGCTATTTTAAAAATAGCTCTCTGTCCTATTGTGGGATCAGTTTTCCCTGGAATGGCTTTTATGTTCAAAATATCTTGAAATACTAGTTTCTTGGCAGAACCTACTCAAATATTTTCACTGAACCTTAGATGAGACTTATTGTCTGCATGTCCCTAGGAAGCACTCTCTGGAGGAAAAGGGGAAAAAAAAAACCCAACCCTGGTAATTGGAGTGTGAGGACACACTGAAAATTCCTAGTGGCCTACCCAGGGTAAAACAAACCTTTCAGAATAAATTACATTTTCTTCAGAATGAGCTTTCCTATAACAATGTGTTGATAGCAGAAAACAAGGCTTGGAAACAGAGTATTTACTGCTTGGTGTAATGGGATGGGATCTTCCAACTGCTTTTATTTTATAAGCTGAACTGCAGAGTATTTGAGGCACCATTGATTAATAAGATGAAAGTTCACATTTGATTTTAATCAGATTATTATTCTAAGTAAATTAATGAGCACTGACCAGAATTTCCTGGAAGATGGAGTGGGGGAAAGTCATATGGGATGAAAGAATCCCAGCTGTCTAGGAAAAGGCAGAGTAAATAATATTCTAAACAATGCTGAGTGAGAGCAGAAAACCAACCAGCAGCCACTGATGGACCACACTGGGCTACAACACCCAACCTCCTCTGATGAAAAGAGAAAAAACTAGGAAAAAACAAACAGATTTTGTGTTAAACTCAACATTTTAAGATCAGAGTTTTAATTTGTGAGCAGTCAACACAAAGGGAGAATTGTGGAGGCATTAAGAGAGAATTTAGAGCTTAAGAAGAAGAGAGAATTTAGAGCTTAAGAAGAACGGAGGAGAAAATTGGAAAATAATTAACACTGGGAGGAACTTTGTGCCCAGTCTAAATTAAGGGAGCTGGATGGAGAAGGAATGAGTCCTTAAAAGCAGCTCTGCAACATGATGCTGCAGTTAATTCATGAAAAGGAGCTGCACATTTTATATGAAAAGAAAATGATGATGTTTAAAAATAGTTTTAATGCACTTTTAGATAGACAAGACTATTTGCTGCTGAAAATCACCTGAGCTCTATGCAAAGCTGAATTTCTCCAGCTGACTTTGGGCTCCTTGGGTCTCCCTGAGGCAGCTCTGCTCTGGTGTTCATAGTAAAAAGGATGAGGGAATAAGTGAAATGAGGATTGCCAGCTCTCCCAGTTTGACCAGTTCTCTCATGGTAAGTGACCCTAGCAAAACTGAACTGGCACTTCTCATCTCACCAGGGGTAGTGTGGGCTAGAAATGCCACTGAAAGAGACTTTTCTGAGATGGAAAGAAGACTGGAAATTAAGTATAGAAAAACTCTGGTACATGAAATCTTGATAGACAGCAGCTGTAATTTTCTAAAACACCCTTTTCTGGTGAAAAATGAGTGTCTTACCTGCCTTGAAATATAAAAATGTACTGAGGCTAGTTTGTGGCTCCCTGGGGTAGTCTGTGGAAACATCCCTTAGAGGCATGGACACCAGGCAGACAACAAGGGGTGGAAAATAAGCTCTCAAAAATTATATCAAAGTATCTAAACTCACCATTGAGAGGCTAAACAGGTTAAATTGATTTTAAAATGCCCTCCCTCCTCAGGTTAGAAAGACATGGGTCATTTATTTGGAAGCAGGCAGAAGACAACTCAGTTCTGAATATATAAAGCCAAATAAGTTGTTTATAGCATGGAAAAAAAATAGGGTGTTTTTTTTACAGGCAGTATCTGTCTGAACTGGATACTGGACTACTCTGTCTGGACTAAAATTAGCATGTGGAACACAGCAGATGATTTACTCAGAGGTTTATGGATTCAAATGTCCATGATGGTTAAATAAATTTTAATAAAGGAGGTCAGAAATATTAGTCAAGTGAGGCAATAGCATTTGAGGTGGAAAATGTTGTGGTACCTTCTAAAACTAGCAAAAGTCTGACTCTTCATTGAAAGGAAAGTAATTTTACCAGCATCAAAATAAATAAATAAAAATCAAAAGAGCTCTTCCCAGTTTTGCAGGAATGACAGGAAGGGTCAGGGTGCCTCATTTCAAAGATCCCATCAGAGAAAGGAGATCACAACTTCCATATAATAGAATATTATTATTTTATATATATATTATTAATATTCCATCTATGTCAGGATCCTGAAAGGAAACTCTGCACTGCCTTGTCCTTCTAACTGATTTTTCCTGTCTTTCCTCTTTATAGTTGTATTAATCCCTCAGAAATACTTTTCTTCCTACTGTTCTGTGTTAACAGGAGGGAATTCTTCTTCTTCAGGTGGGAATTTCAAGCCAAGGGGAAATCTAAGTGAGGGAACAAACTCTTTCCATGGCAAACATACCTGAGCTGAATTTCATACTGCCCTGCATGGCGAGACTGCACGTTCCTCAAGACCAGAGTGAAGATGTCCTCATTTTGCAGGATTTCACATGCTGCTCCTGCCATTATTTCTTGACCATCTTTAAACCAGTGGACAGTGGGGAAAGGATCTCCAGCAATGGCACAGGATATAAGGACATTTTGCCCAGGAGCTGCTGTCACTGACCTTGGTTTGCTGATGAACCAGGGCTGAATACCATCTTGAGGTTCTGTAGTTAAAAAAAAATCAAGAGAAAATGCCAAGCCTGCATGTAACTCAGAAGCTCATCAATTTCAGGGAAAGCAATCACAGGCTAGCAAAGTTATTTTGAACATGCAGGGTGTAAGTTTTGAACCTGAAAAGAAATCAGGCTTTGAATTTTGAAGGAACTTGTGTTGGTGCTAAAATGAGTCATTTAGTTGGCACTTTATTGGCTCAACCCAGGCTGATGTCAAGAGCAAAACAAAGGGACTTTAAAGCTCCCCTAAAAGGAATCCTGAAGAGTTGTCCTTGGAGAATATGGGTAGGAATAGCTCTAAGGGCAAGTGACAGGACTGTGACTGCTGTGCAGCTGAGAGCTCACGTAATTAATCATCATTAACAATTGCATGATAGTGCATTGAATATAGAAGGCTGACCTTGAGGTGAGACCTCAGGGGAGCTCAGAGAATAGAGTCAGGTCTGAGCTCAGAGCAGACAGTGACAGCAGAGCCACCCCTGGAGGCACAGCTCTGAAATCCTGGGGTTAGGGTCTTTTCCATTAAAAATAAGAAGAAGTCTCCCACAGATTCCCAAGAATTCTCAGGAATGGCTGTGGGAAGCTGCTGGCACACAGAGCAATCAGATTAAAGCACTAAGGGGGTAAATGCCCCATTCACAGAACTTGGTAGGTTTTTTTACTCTGTTTTTGCTCTGTTTATTGGGGGATTTACATCATATTTACATCATATCTGGATGTTTAATATTAAATTAAAATTAAAATTCCATATCTGGAATTTTTTTTGCAGCTCATTCTCCAATGGTAGAAATCATCTGTTCCTCACCTGCTACCACTACCATGCTAATATTCAAGGTTTATTTTATTAATTAATAAAAAAAAAATTAATATTTTTACCTGGCTCCTAGACAGCTTTTCCAAATACTCAGGGTTTTAAGAGACAGCAAAACATCATTAAATGGTTTACATTAAGCTAAGTAAACCTTATACTTAGAATCTGAAGCTGCTTTTAGCAGAAGTTTTTCACTGTCCCTAGGAATAGGACTCAGGAATGCATTTTTGAAATAGTAACATAATGTTCCAGAGCAAAAAAGATTTTTATTTTTTTTTTTAATGTTGCTCCTGCTCAATATCCTTTTTAATTCAGATAGAGAGACTGAGAACTCATTGCATCCTTCACAACAGGCCTTATAAACACTTATGTGCTTTAAATAGCCACTCCTCCAGCACAGCAGAATGATTTTCTGGTAGGATTTCCTAAGGTGGAGAAGAGTTTTTTACCTTGGACTGTCAGTGTAGCCTGGGTTTGGGTTTCTCCCAGTTCATTCCAGGCTTCACAGGTGTATTTGCCTGTGTCTTCAGGAAACACCTCCTGGATGTACAGACTGTACTCATTGCCTTTCTTCTCAAAGTGGAAATCTTCTGTCTCTTGGATTTCTTTCCCATTGTGCAGCCAGATGATTTCAGGAGGTGGGTTGGCTGAAAAATAGGAAACAACACCAATCAGAGACAAGAACTGCCATGTCCTTATTAAGAAAATGAATAATGATGGTTATTTTCTGCCACCTGATTCTGCCATTCCATCTTCATAACCTTCAGGAATTTCATTAGCTGCTGATGTTGGATAATGGGGGATATTTTTAAGCCTGTCTTACTTCAGCTAAATATATATAAGGGAAGAATATATACAATAAAGAGGGAGAATGAGTACTAGAGCCCACAAGGTGCTTATCAAGGGATTCTATTACCAAAGTTCATACCTGGGCTGCTCATTTCTGCAGCACCATCTGACAGGAGCTCAATTTTCTTTGGTTCATAACCAAAGCTATTACAAGTCCACTGAGACTTGTGTTTAGTTCAATAATGACATTCTTTTTATGACTACAAGAAACACTTGTACAGGTCTGAACACATTAAGATGCTCATCCACCCTGGAGATAGGATTGGACCAACCTTTTATTTGATTCATTGAAATAATCTTTCCAAATGCAAAGCAGATGCTAAAAGAAAAGTCAGTGGAAAAAAGCACATTTTGCAGCAGGATTTAAAAAATCTTCAATAATACTGTCCAGTGGATACACACCTGATACCTCCACAGTCATGATCACCTGGCTGCCATCCATCACCTTGAGGTCACTCAGGCCTTTAAGGAAGATTGGGGCAAAAGTCTTGTTTAACTTGACAGCCTGTGCACTTTCTGCCTTCTTGCTGCTCTTCTTTTCTGGGGAGTCAAGAACAAAAAGAGGCTTTTACTGAAAAAAGTAAAATATATATATTTTATATAAAATAAATATATATTTTATATAAAGCTCATCCCAGTTCCAACCCCCCCTGACCAGGGGACACCTCCCACTAGAGCAGGTAGATTTTCCCCAAGCTCAGGTGAAAAATAAAAAGCCCCAACAACTCATAACCAACAATTCCATGCTTTTAATCACTACTAAATTCACCTAAAAATCCTAAAAGGTGTTTTACAAGTTCCTGTTCTCACGATGGATGACTTAGAAATGTAAATTATAGGATTTAGATGACTTAGGATGACTTAGAAATGTAAATTATAGGATTCACCACTCTGTGAACCTACAAACCACTGCAATTATGAGATATCAATATCAAAGGGGTCTGAGTTCACCATATTCCTCACCTGTATGGTACACCAGACCAGGAAAGATACTCCTGCTCTAATAACTTGAGCAAACACCCTTCTGAAGCCAAATTAGTGATCATGGCCAAATAAAAAAGTCACNTTAATATTTTTACCTGGCTCCTAGACAGCTTTTCCAAATACTCAGGGTTTTAAGAGACAGCAAAACATCATTAAATGGTTTACATTAAGCTAAGTAAACCTTATACTTAGAATCTGAAGCTGCTTTTAGCAGAAGTTTTTCACTGTCCCTAGGAATAGGACTCAGGAATGCATTTTTGAAATAGTAACATAATGTTCCAGAGCAAAAAAGATTTTTATTTTTTTTTTTAATGTTGCTCCTGCTCAATATCCTTTTTAATTCAGATAGAGAGACTGAGAACTCATTGCATCCTTCACAACAGGCCTTATAAACACTTATGTGCTTTAAATAGCCACTCCTCCAGCACAGCAGAATGATTTTCTGGTAGGATTTCCTAGGGACAGTG